>OMKZ01015754.1:24317-41653 GCA_900302535.1 Neoniphon sammara | reverse complement strand
CCTCGTCATCCTCCATTCCCCAGAGGAAAAAGAAAAGGAAGAAGAGGCGGGTATTGTTTCCCACTGGAGGTGGGCGCAGGGCCCCGCCTACACGGGAACACAGCCGAGCCAAATACTGCCTCTACCTGCTTTTCGCCATTGTCTTTCTCCAGGTGTGGTGGAGACTATGATTACAGTAAATCTGAGGAATTTTGGATTGAATTATGCATTATAATTAGTGACGCCATTCAAAGTCAGTGTCTTACCTGCAGTAGATGCCGGTTGGCCCCCAGTTTGGAGAAGCAGGCAGGAGAACCACCGAAGTGTGGGGGAGGGCAACAACAAAACGTATTTTAGCCACCTAAAAAAATGCCCACTTTAAAAAATCAAGATCAGTGTAAGTTTACGCTATATTTAGAATATTTTCACCGCTTTACATTGCTGTCACGCAGCCGTTTCCTTTGGCACTATCTTTTCTCAACTGCAATGTAGTGTGCGGCAAGTGCGGTCATGTAGAAATCCTGAAATTGTATAGATGAGAAAATATAGTGCCAAAGGAAACTGCTGTCTGATGGCAATGTAATGCGGTGAAGATAGTCTAAAAATAGGGTACAGTTACACTCATATTTCTGGGGCTTTTGTTTTGTTGCTGCTCCCTCCACGGCAGTACATTGCTCAGCTTCTGTGCAGATTCTCCTGCCCTGGGCCGGATTATCCATGTATGGCATCGGCGAGTGTCCGGGGACACCAGCGGGGGGCTTTTATTGTGAAGCAGTTACAGGAAAAGTTATGTGTTTGCATGGGAGTAAAAACGGTTACTTTAACTTGCATGCAAATAAAGTATCTTTGGGGATGTTTTTTAGCGGACCGCTGGTCAATGTATCCGCATCCGTCGGTGAGTGTCTGTTCTATAGTGATGCACGGATTGCAGTTATGTCCGCGGACACCGCGGATAATCCGCGGATAGGGCGGGCTGGGCCATAAAATTAACATTCTGATCAGTAGCAGATGGGTTGTCGGTGGCTGAAGTAACACATCATTAATTGGGAAAATATTAATATTAATTTCATACTCCAAAATGTAACATTTTAAGATTCATTTTTAGTCAGGCACTAATATAGGAACATTTACTATTTATGTTCGACAGCCGTGTTTGTGTGTGGGACAGGCCGGATGACATTCAGAATTTTAATTTGAAGGGATTAAAGATATCAGCCTCTGTTCAGGCTATTGTGGAATTAAATGTTGGCATTTTCATTTTATCAAAAATAGATAAATGAATAAATAAAATAAAAAAATAATTGTTACTTAAATAAACGTTTATTTATTTAAAACCAACCCAGTTCAGTAAAATATGTTACATATCACCACGCTTACACATATCCCACTGAGAAATAATTCATTTTGGTGTGTGGACGATTTACTATTGACTATGTGAATGGATTGTGAGTATGTGAGTGGATATGAAATGGAGATCAAATGATTAACTATGAATAAACACCTTAAAACGCACAGACAGTAATTAATCAAAGGCACCAAAATTATTTAGGCCAAGTGTTCAATCCAACACAAATCCAACACCATTGCAGTGAGACACCGCTGCATATATAGGCCTACAGTCATAAATAGTAGGATAGGTTATGGTGCGCCAATTAACGCGCCAATGACATTATAATAGGCGAGCTAACCTCTTTTCATACAAAAAGCATACAAGTGTTACAGGATCCAGCAGTAGGGCCTAGTGTGCACATTATAGTTTCTGAATAAAAGTAAAATAATGAGACGGAAGAAATTTGGTGACTTCTCTTATCTCTCGCTTGCACTGTTCTTTTTTTTTTTTTTTTTACTGACATATTTTTTTGAATGCATCCACAGCATTTTAGCAATAATCTATGTACATGAGAATTTATTTTCCTTTTACACACTTCCATTTACTCAAACAACTGTCCAAATTATACACTTTCCCAAACTACAGTTCAGACTAACAGTGAGACTAAAGCTTAGATTATCTGGACCAAATTCCAATGTGAAAGCTCACTAAGGCACAAGGGAAAACTTTCCATGTGATCTCTGTATGATATCCATAACTTCATCCTAAAGACATTTCCATGTCTACCAATCACAACATAAGCAAATAATAACATACAACACTTATGGATCTGAGTATGGCGATTAAGTTTAAGGGCTGTGCAATTTATGGGAGTTTCCTGGGAGAAACAGTAAAATGAGAAGGCGCTGGCAAATGGCTTTGAAATACGGAAGGAACCCGGGAAAAACGGGAGCGTTGACAGGTGTGCTATTGACTATGTGAGTTTATAAAAAACTGTATTGCAGCAATCCCCCGCAACAGAAACAATATCCACATTAAGAGAAGCATTGTGCGCATTTACGCACGATGCCTCAGCGGTGTAACTTCAGTGATTATTTCTACATATCCAAAATATGTCATACACACAGTCCAGGTTCATACAGTGAAACTGTTTGGAGTAAAGCAGTTGTTCTCCTAAAATTATTTCATAAACTAAAAGTTTAAATTCCCTTGGAGAGTTTCCTCTGTTCTGTCTGCGTGTTGCGCCTGTACTTTAGCTATAAGTTCATGTAAATCTATGGTCTTTATACCTGCAGTAAAATTCACTTTTTTACGCGTAAAATGGGAAGAGACCAACACTTCAAGTGTGGTCTCGCTAGGGACACCACACTGTGTTAATCCGGGTCTGCTCCTGCCTGCTTCTCCAAACTGGGGGTGTGCTGACCGGCATCTGCTGCAGGTAAGACACTGACTATGGACAAGTACCCCATACAACACCACTTCAACAAGGCTGATTTGCTGAAATAAAGAATTCATGGACCAACAACGTCTTTATTTACTCATTCAAATACCTCTGCTATCCTGATATTTTCATAGCTATAATGTTAGAGAGAAAAAATGCATGCAAAACTTTGAAATTCTCTGTACTGTAAAAACTTAAAACTTTATAGGGAACCTGCAGCACAACAAGCTTTTCAGACACAGCATATGACACAGGGAGATATGTTCTGTTGATATCCATCATCCATGCTATTTTTTTTCTATTTCTTTCTGTCACTTCTCCAGGTGTACAATGCCATAGAGAACCTAGACGACCATGTGCTTAGGTATGACCTGGAGGGTCTGGAGAAGACGCTGAGGAGGGAGGTGTTCGGTCAGCAGGGAGCGGTGGAGGGTCTCCTGGCCCACCTGAAGGACTACCTGTCCACCTATGTCCACAACAAGCCCCTGGTCCTGTCCCTGCACGGTCCCAGCGGGGTCGGGAAGAGCCACCTGGGACGCCTCCTGGCTGGGCATTTCCGTTCAGTGGTGGGGGAGCCCCTGGTGCTGCAGTACTATGTCCTCCACCACTGTCCCTTGGAGTCTGATGCCTGGCACTGCGCACGTGCCCTGTCGACACTTGTCTCAGAGACAGTGACACGGGCCGAGGAAGAAGAGAAGATCCCCCTCTTCATCTTCGACGAGGCTGAGCACATGCACAGCGAGATACTGGATGCACTGAGGGAAGTTGTGGTCTCCAAACATTCAAATGAATACTTAAATGCTATTTACCTGTTCCTGAGCAATCTGGGTCACACCCACATCACCAAACATCTGCTACACAATGCTTCCAGCGTTTCTATGTCCATGACAGCATCTGGGCGCCATAGTAACCTAGTAAAAGAACTGACTCCAATACTGCGTAGCACTCTGGAGAAGCTCCACCCACTATGGACAGAGGTAGACATCTTACCTCTGAGCCTTTTGGAAAAGGATCATATCCTGGAATGCTTCCTGGATGAAATGACCCGGGAGGGGTTCTACCCAGATCATACCAACATAGAGCGTCTGGCTGGGGAGATTGAATATTATCCCTCTGTAGGGGGGCACGAATATGCCCGAACAGGCTGCAAGCAAGTGGTGGCCAAAGTCAATCTGCTGTGAAATCCTCTCCATCCTCTCAGAAATGTTTATATGTTTCAGATTCTTTGACCATGAACAAATAGTTTATGGGAAGTACTCCGAAGGAATATGGACACAAAACTTGAATAAGACAGAGAGCCATTGAATGAGCATGTTTCCCACAACAGAGCAGTTCATTCGCAGACACTGGTAAGGACTTCTGGCTCTGTTGTTCTGTGAGAAATGCCATGCAATCCCTTGCAGAGGAGGTTTGAAAATGTTTGTCCAGTCCATAAACAACCTTTAACCCTTTACTCTAAGGCAAAGTGTATTTAGCGACAACTATAGGGCAGCTCAAAAAGACATTACTGCTGAGGCAAAGAGTGAAGGACATTTGCTGGCTGGCCACTGATCATTCGGTTACGGTATCAACAGGGAAAAAAAAACAATGGAAAATAATCGACACATAGCAGCAAGAGCTAGGTGCAAGAGCAATATTCACTATAAATACAGCTTTTACACAGCTTAAAGGGAAAGGTCAAACATTTAAAAGGAAGATGCATCTATCTATCAGTTACAAAAACTACTTTTGGGACATCCAAAAGCTTTTTACACTGGTGTTTCTGAGAAGTTGGATGCCGAATCTTGTTGATTTTTGTTCTTAATGACAGCAGAAGTTGGTAGATTCTATTGAGTTTTCTAAGATAATTTAACAAGCTATTAGATTAAGTTCAATAATCTGTAGTAAATAATCTATTTGGAAGGACCTGTATGCAAATCCAAGATGAAAATGAGTTATACCAGGTGGCAACATCTATTTTTCAAAATAATAACCATAATGTTTTTTGTAGTCGTGCAGACTTTTGGTTTCAATGTCCTGGTATCTCCCTTCATCTTCCTGTACTGCACATATACCAGATGTCTTCAAGTCCAAATATTTCTATATACATTTCTAAGAACAGACTATTAAGCTTATGTGTACAGTTCCTTGCAATTAAAGACAATTTAAACAATGATGTTGCCATCATGTGTTTGATCAAACAGCAACCATTTATAAGAATGATAGCTATTACTTGCTCTTCATTGTTTTTATAACTTATTGTGCTTTTACTTTGACAATAGAAGAATCATGACAACTTTCAGATAGTGTTTTTTATTAGAATTCCCTTAATTAGCATTGGAAAAATGAGGTACTGTGTCTAAACGACAAAGGAAAAAAACAACAGAAATGACCCTTATAAATAATGACAACACAATTTGATGGAAAAAAACACATTTTGATGTATAATTTATTACCAAAAGGAAGAAAGGATAGTCATGTGGAACACAACAACCTCTTACTTTATCAAGTGTTCTGACTGGAATCACTCAGAGGACAATAGACTGTATTTTTTATGTACAGTGGGAACTGGTCTGAAGAGTGACAACTGTTTCCAGAAGAGAGCAATGAGACAGCAATGAGTTCAGTTCCCAAGTATCATGAGAAAACAACTCTCCATTAAGTAAGACTCTTGATGCCTGGTGCCACTGAACTGCCATGACAAACAAGCAAAATGCAAAATATCCACAAACACCACCACTTGTGACTTAAAAACAGATAGATGAAAACAATATTGTAGAAATGACAACTAACTACATAACCTACTGGAAGATTCCACTATATTGATTTCATCTACCAAATAAGCAGTCACAAAGGATTAAAAAAGGAGGGCTATTGCTACTGAACAGAAGACTTGCAAGCTCTTCTAAAGCTATGTAAGCTGACAGTAACAATACAACCAAACCCTGCAGAGATCCTCGCTGTCAATGCAGAAACAGCACTTTTCCTATGCAGAAATTTACATTGACCCCATTATTAACCACAAGCCATTCGGTAAATGCCTTGCGTTACAATTAAATTGATTAAACAATGGTCCGTAAATGGTCACAACACAACCAAAAGTGATTCAAATACAAAAAAAGAAAGAAAATTCAAGAGTCAGCACCATTTTTACCCAAGCAAACAAGCTTTCTGCTCTGCATCCAGGTTTTTCATGTGACATGCTTTTAGGAAGGCAGGAACAGCAGAATACAGAAGCTTAAATGAGCTACACATTTACACCAAATGACTACTTCAGCCAAGACCTACAGGAAGATAAATAGAGTCACTTCATTAACCATAAAAAGACATTAATCCACAATCTTGCTATGCACTGTCAGCTAAAAGGATCAACAAACACATTATCTCCATTGTCATTGCCCCTCGTGTTTAAACATGACGCCGAGATTCGACCATTACTGTCAAAGATGCTCATTAAATATGTGTGTAAGGGGATCATCACTGAATGAGCAGGTATGTGTGAGAGAGAGGGGGACCAGAGAGGAGGAGCTACTTCATGGTGGTGGACTGGGGTAATAGTGTGTGTGTGTGTGTGTGTGTGTGTGGGCCGGTAGGAGTGTGTGGTGATTGGTTCTGGGCTTTTTCTTGGTTGGCTGATCTTGTTCTCCCTTTATGCCTCCAGCTCAAAGCCCATGCCGACTTTATGTCCGCCAGCGTTGAAGTTCTTCCCATCGATCAGGGCTGAGAGGGTGACCTTGACACCTACGGAGGCAATGAAGAGCGTGTTAGATCCAGCACTAACATTCAAACTCCACAATCATTCTGGGTTAATTACTTTGGAGGGGTGTAAGCAAGAGAGCACGACAAACATGTACTGCGTGGTTAAAACAAACGCGGTTGGGGCGGCGAGCATACCTGGCCGAAGGCTCTGGGTGTAGCCTACTCCGATCAGACTGGCATTGTTCACTTTGGCCTGCAGGGTGCAACAAGACGAGGCATGAGATGTCACAACAGATTTGTTTTTGAGCATAAGGCTTAATAGGTCTGACTATGAAACAGTGGTGTAAATAAGATGGAAAACTTACAGACAGAGAGGCGTCTTTGTCCAGCTTGTATTTGGCAGCGATGCCAAAGCGAGTGTTGTTACTGCCAGCTGTCCAGGCCAGAGTGACCGCTGTCTCCAGCTCATCATTCACCTTTTGGTAGATGGACCCACCAAACTCAGTCCCATCATTACTAAAAGAGACATTAAGAGAGAGAACATTACACATCTTGACAAAAATCTAAATGTAGCATGGCCATAGTTGAGAGGTTTAAGGAATAGCACGTTTTGGGCAAAATGCCCTTTTTTCAGAATTGCTGTAAGGCTTACTTTTTCACTTTGGCAAAGCTAGGCTAATGACTCCTGTAAACTTCAAGTCTTTATGCTAAGCTAACACAAAATGCTACCCATAGGAACCAAGCCAGTGGATGTACAGAGGTGAAAATTGTATCAACATCTTGTCTCAGTCTGGGTAAGTCAGAAAAGGGGTATTTTGCCCAAAACCTTGGAGTATTCCTTTAAATAACCCACCCATGAAACCATGTCTCCATACAACGAAACCCACCAGACCCCTCACTGCTGTGTCTCCCCTACTCTGTATTCTTTTCCACTACATCACTGTCTGAACAAAAACAATAAGAACCTATGATGTAGTAGTTAGGCCTTCCAAAGTTTGAAATTTTGACCTTTAATAAGATCAGGCTGACCAGTTGATTTTTTTTAAAACACAGTATCAAAATGTATGATCCTGCAAAAAGTTCATAAAAAGCTGACCACTGGTGTCAGAGATGCCACATTTGAATTTAAAATCTTGACCTGTACTTACATCGCCCCCATTAGGCCAGTCAGTGTAATTCATAAAGGTAGCTGGATGTGTGAAGCAAGTTTGATGTCAATGGAACTTTCAGAGTTAAAATTATTACCTTTAATTCTAGCATCCTCGTTATTGTAATTCTTAAACAATGGGACACAGTGTACACATGGATCATCCTTCCAAGTTTCATCAGACCTGAGACCCAGCCTGATCCACAGTCCCCTGTCCCGATTTTGCCCACTTGTCTTTAAAACCAGTACTCACACATTGGTGTGCAGCTGGAAGTCCCCAGCCCTGTATCCAAGGGCAAAGTTGTTCTGTGCCAGCTTGGACTTGGCAGTGTCAAAGGCCATCTGGTAGCCAGCCAGCCAGCCCTCGTAGCCCAGCACGGCGGCAGCGTGGATGACGGGGCCCTCGAAGTCGATGTCACAGCCCAGGTTGATGTAGTCGCGCTTGTAGCCCGTCTTCAGCTTGCCGCTCTTCTTACTGAAAGGGAACGTAACACGCACTACAGATGCTGCTTCACCCTCACTTCAACGTCTACATGCCTGCAGGGACTCTAATGCTTGCGGTGAAAGATCAGTAGAAAATTAAAAAAAATAGTTGAAGTAAAATAAGTATGTGAAAGAGGGTTAAAATGGATTAAACACAATTTTAATAGGGTTTAATTGCAGCATAAGTAGAGAGGAAAAAAGAACATCTGGTGCAAAACACAAGGACTATAATTTGTCGGGCTTTTAGGATAAATTTGAAGTGCAAGCTAATTAATAGCAAACAGACAGGAAGATGTGTCCAAGACATACGAATCAAAGCTTTTGCTATTCTGCCAAGCCTTCCATTGTTCCATCCATTGTTTATTTCTACATCTATTACATAAAATGTCATCTAATCTGGGTCATTTACGGCATGTGTCATTGATAAATGAATTTAGACTCACCCTGTATTTGGTACAAAAGACGTATCCAAGGCAACCTTCAGTCCTTGAGCCAGCTGCAGGGAAAGTTACAATTGCACTTTTAAAAATGTCAATAAAAATGTATCAGGTGACAAATATGTTTTAACAGATTTCTGCACTTATTCTGACCAGACACACGCATACACTTACCTGGTCCTCCACAGTGACTTCAGTAGCAAGTGTGTTATCTGTGTTCCACTTCTGGTTGAAACTGAGGCCCAGCTCCTTCATCTTGTATTTGGTCTCCAGGCTCCCTGCGGCCTTCCCTGTGTCTGTGTTACTGGAGCCAGATGTGTTGAACTCCTGAGGAGGAGGAGGAGGGTGACAAGGAGGAGAAAGCATTAGTGTGCCATGGTTAATTAGAGAGACCACATGTAACGTGACTGACCAGAAGTGTGAACAGAGCGATAATGACGTGTGTATAGAATATCCAAAGCATGAGCTAGAGAGGGAAACCTCAAAGACAAGGGGAAAAAAGAGGCAAAAGACTGTAAAGAAATAAGGAAAATCAGTATTAGAGTGTGAGAAATGAGAGGATGACTGAAGGCATGTGACAGTGTACATATCAGAAAGAAACCACTGGAAAGGACAACAAGACAGCTTTAAGACAACCAGGCAACCCTGAACATTACTGCTAATCATGCAAGACACTGGGACTGTGATAGACAAAGAAAAATAAAATAAAACAAACACAAAAACATAGATCATTTTGATAAATACTACAGTTGTAACTTGAATTGCAATTTAATTAGGACAATATCTCAATAACTGAGAGCTGGTTAAAAATCAGTGTATACACACAGTATTAGTATCTGCCAAAAATGACCTGAAATTTTTAACTGTGAATCTTCACAACTTAGTGACAATTTTAGACTTAACTTCCATAATCCTTTTATAGCATTAAAATATATTTAGATGTCACTGACATGAGAACTGACCTATTTTTTCCATCACAATTATTTTGCACAAATGCTGTGATACAGGATGCGTGGTAATATATATGAGACTAAATTTGTGCATAATTGTAAGACAGCACACAGGCATGCGTTTAATAATAAAGTACACTGTTGTTTAAGCACTGCATGAATGTATGTATGTATGTAACCTACATTTGATTAACCAGCGAGCCAGGTAGCCTGACATTACTGCACTCTCCGTAGAAGAGACAAAGACAGATGATTAACGAGGAGGCCAGAGAGATGAGATCTGAATGAACTCATGATGAATCAGGTGTCTATGCCAGCGCCACAAAGCCACCACAGCAAAGTACAGTGTCTGTACTTGTTTTGGTTAGACTTGTTCATGTTGAGTTCATATTCTAAGAGGCTGCCAAGATTCATCCCAATTATTTTCTCAGTCTGGCTCTTAATTATCCTTGGTGAACATCTTAGAAATGTACAGGCACAAAAGGCAACTGCAATCAAGCGATCAGATATAACTGACAACAAATTGAGATGTAAAACTGCGTCACTTTCAGTTCAACCTGCAGCACAATAAATCTAAATCCAACTTAATGAGACACTAATGTAAGAAATGAAAGCAAGGATGCGCAGAGGGAAAAACTGTTAGATAAAACTCGGGAAAAATGTATTTCAACCAAAAGCAAAAATATCCTGCCAATATGAAATCAGCTAACCATTGAAGCTGTAGCCTAAAACAAAAGCTGTGCGATACAGCTGTAGACATGCAATAACGTATTCCAATTCATTCATTCATTTGTATCTTGTATTTCTTTCAAAACTGGTGACTGGCTTTGAATTGTCAGCAAGGAGTCAGGGAGGTTTCTAATTCATTAACAACCTCAATATCCGCCCCTTTTATAATTGTAGCCCTCTGCATTTAAGATATATTTTCAAATGTGATTAATCATGCAATCCTATAAGATGCCACATCAGAAACATGAACACTAAAAACAATAACAAATTATAACATGATGAAAAGAAGTTTAGATTAAGTACAGTCAAAGATATTCTCTACAAAGAAATGTGAATCATAAGGAAAACTTAGACATAACTGATAGTGGTGTAGTTGAATATGGAAGAAAGACAAATTACACAGTTCATCATAATTAAATGATTTTCAACAAGACAAGACAAAAAAAACATAAGAATGATGGTAACAACAATGGAAAAACACCCATAACTGAATAAGAAGACGTGGATGACCATCATGTAAACAAACAAAACGGGGACAAAAACCCATCGAAAATGGCCGCTTTCATTTCACGTCCAAGCACACAGATAATAAGAGCTGTCGGCTCTGGGACCGGGTCTTACCATCTACATTAGAGCGAGAGCGGTCCGGAACAGAAGGCAGCAGCATGGAGACAGAGCAGGGGTTAGGAAAGGCGGCTTGAGAGACAGACAGGCCAAAAGTGCATAAGGGCCTGTCATGTTTCTCTATAATGAAGCACAGATTAAGCCAAGCACAACAGCATCAGCGACACCCGTCAACCTGTAAACCTTGAAGCTCCAAGTTACAGCACAGTTCAGGAGGTCAGTTATCATAGTTATAGTGACATGTTTTTTTTATGTGTCTTTATCCTTTCTTTTGGTGGGAAGGTGGGGGCTAGAATTGTTAGAAATTATGCCAAATGAAGGCAAGACAAGGCAGGGCAGGAGAATGTATTCAGCATAAAGCATCCAGAGGGTAAGAGGAAAGTAAATACAGGTAAAAGTCTCCTCACCACTCCGCTCTGTGATTTGGTCTTCAAGTCCAGCTTCACAACGCCAAAGCCTGGTGGATTTCAGAAGATGAGAGTTGTCAGCAGTCAGTGTGCGCTCAGAAACTTGCAAATCAATTACAACAAAGACACCTGGCATTACATCAAAAAAGTACATATGAAGGCATTACAAGTAAGAATGTAGAATGAAGTCACAGTTCAGTTTGATGCAGGATGATATGCTGACAATGCTCTGAACAAAATCTAAATGCAGACAACTATGATTTGAAAGACAGAAAATTGTCCCTTGGGTGGCTCTATGTTTCTTGAATTTAAATTGAAAACTTTCTGAGACTTTCTGAGTGTTACACTTTTAACTTTACAGACAGTTTGCATTTTGAGTACATCTTTTCTCCTAAATGTCTAAACAGTGGGGCTCACTGTGTGATGACCCAAGCTAAAACTTGCTACCCTTGGATTCTTGAATATCTACATAATGCGCTACATAATGTGAAAAAAATATTTCTTTGATATCCAATTACATATGACCCCATCCCTCCCACCACCCACCCAAAAAAAAAACTCCACCCTGCAAGTTTTTGTAGTGTGAACTTTCATGACACAGGTGTTCATTACATCCCTAGCTTAAGGCAACATATACTTTTCCACCAGTGACAGACTTGTTTTGCAAGATTCCCCCATAAAATAAGTATTTTGCATCTTCACGCAGTGGAAATGGGTCTTAGATCTGGACATCTATAAACCCCAGGTAACAGGCTGTATGTGTCAGGGATGCTTCACAGTTCATTTGCTCTGAGTAGGGCTGTCAAAAGTACTCACCATAGCCCTTGCTGAATATGTCCTTGGCAGCCTTGCCCAGGTCTGAGTATGAGGGAGGGACAGCCATTATGCTAGTGAATATAAAATAGACAGTTAAGTGATGAGTGACTCTGTCATGTCTCTTAAATCAATCTATAATGTGCTCTACGTGTGTAATAATTTTGATATTACACCTAACTGTACAAATGAGACAGTTTGGTGGAGCAAGCTATTCATTTTATCTCTTTAACAAGCATTCCAACTGATCTGTAAGTCAAGAGTCAGAGGGCTGTTTCATCTGAGCCTTCAATAACGGTGTCCACCTAGCAACAGTTTATCATGAATTGGAGTAACAGCTCAGGGCAAGCAGCAATCAACACAATCAAAGCAAATTTAATTTCAGCCATCCCTTTGATCACTTCTGTGTCTACTCTCCTATTGAAACTGTAGCTTTATGATGTATTCCAGGCGATCAAACAACCTGTAATACAACTCATCAACAACGAAGTAACCCAGTGAGCACCAGCTGATGGGAACAAATTGTTCCTTGAGAGCCAAGAGGGACTCATGCTATGAACAACTATATCTGCATCCCATCTGAACCCAGAGGCTACTTGTGCGCCGATTTACGTCCCACACCACACACAAAGGTACACCAACAGTTAAATCAAGACATAAATACATGAAATAAGCATGCTAACCTGGCTGGTGTTCAGAAGAATGAACTCACTTGTGTGGTGGCCACCGTGCCTCAAGGTTGCGAAAGGGCCCTACCTCGTCCTCGGCATATAAGGACGCCCAGATCCACACAATTACTGAGGACAAGTCCACGATAGTAGTGACCGTTATTAAATTCTGTGGTTAATTTCGTTGTGAAAAGTGTCGCAACAACTCTTCTGTGATGAGCAAATGGTAGTGACACCAGCTCTAACGTTAGCATGCTGCAGCACTTATTTGGGACAAAGAACAGCAGATGGGTCAGTGAAAGAGGTGTGGGGGTTTGGTTTGACAGCTACCTAGCTGTTGGATGAGCTGCAGTAGCGTTAGCTATCCAACCAACGTTAGCTAGAAAACGGTTCACCTGGTAAGTTACATTGTCGTTCATAACGTTAGTAACTCAACGCCCCAACATGCATACACACCCTCCGCAACCGGCTAGCTAGCCACCAAACAAGTGTTAAAGTTGCAAACTTATGTTGGCTCCTCAACACAAGCACAGAGGGAAATCTAAGCGAGGATTAAACTGTGCATTACAAGGCTAAACATCATTATATAACAGCTCAGCAAGCTAGCTAACCGGCTAACCTTGGATAGATGCGTAATGTTAGCAAACATTAGCATCTAAAGGTCTAGTTACTTGAAGTTAATATCAGCTTACTGCTACGACTAAATACTTAATAATGTTTCATACCAGTGCAAAGTTGTTTTGCAAGGAGAATCTACAAAGCCTTGTGTGCCCCTGGTGTGATGCTGCTCAGTGGACTGACAGCTAGCCTAGGTTAGCTCTATCTAACGGGGATAGGGCACAATGAAGGAGACACATGGAGCATGCGCGGTATCATCTGGACTGCAGAAAAAAACGAAAAGACAACGAACAAAGAGGAAGTACACGGGTGAGAGATAAATCTCACATTCAGAGGACCATATGTGAGTCAGTCAAATCAACCTTTCAGTAATTTTCTATACTAAACGGTAATATTTCCATTACACAAATGTGATTATGCCTGTACCAACTTTTTTTTTTTATTTCTCCTTGACCGTCCAAGTAGATACCCCACTTAGACTGTCCAATTAGGGTTTCTCACATTTCTAGGCCAACTGCCAATATTTCTGCTAACCTAATATCAGTGTTTAGACTGCACAGTACTTTAAAAGCCACAAAAACATGAAGCTGAAAATAAATAAGAGAAAAAGACTGTAAACAATTAAAATGATTAGCAGTTAAATGTTTAGGATTAAAGTTAAATGGATAAGAAACAACACAAGATTAAAAAATGAGCAAAATCTAAAATATCACAGGAAAGTCAAACACAAGTTAAGAAGTGTAGTTGAGCAAGACACTGAACCCCTAACAGGCCCTCATGAACGGGTTGGATTCTTGCATTGCAGCCTCTGCCACTGAACTTGAGTCTAGTCTGTGGGACTGTGAGAGGGGCCCTGCCTGACAATCTTAGGTTCCTCTTATAGTGAACTAGGCAGTCTGAAATGAAGCAAGGGCCTATTTATATTTTACACATGAGCAGTTAGAAGTTAAACTGCCTTTCAGTTTTGAAGAGTGTTTTGTAGTTTAGGTCAAAAGATTTTAATGACATATAACTAGACATCATCTGCATAGACCTGTGAAAGATATTCTGTTTTTGAATAATAATGATGAGAAGTGACAAGATGGAGGAATGTAGAACCTACAGTTGAGCCCTGTGGGACCCCTCAGGTGTTGTAAAGGGAGATGATGCAGTATCTACTCTAACAGAGAAGGCTCCCTATAGGATTTAAGTCAGCTATGTGCTGAGCCTGCGATGCCCACCCAGTGCTTAACAAAATCAATTAGAATTGCATGATCAATAGTGTCAAATTGCACTCTGAGGTCTAACAGGACCAGAACTGATCAACATTAATTACTTGAGCAGGAATTACTTCTTCTATGGAAGAAGTTGTAATTGTAAGTTGACAAGAAAACAGAACGTCTAGAAAACTCATCACTCATAAAAGGGAAATGTAACACACTGTTTGGCCACTGATTCCAGTAGTGAGCAATGAACTTTTTATTACCGCAGCACATGATAATGACTGTTTTTCTAAATGATCTGCTATTGATCTGCTGCTTCCTGCGCTGTGCCTACCAGAAAGGCATGTGATCACAAAAAAAGTGATCAACAAATGATGATCAATATTCTGTTATCTTTTCAGATTTTCTCAGAAATTAAGAGTAGCCACGACATTGATGTGGACAGAAACATCTGAACAGGTTTTGGATCAGTGACCGACAAAATAACTGAAGAGGCAGGAAGAAGGGGCTTGGGCAAGGAGTGGACGAAGATGTTTAACAGAGCACTTGCCACACATGCTGAGGAGACCCACAGGGGTAATTCATACTGTCAAAATGTCTTTTGGTATACTATAGCATAAATCCACAAGTATATTGTCTTAAAGTTTCAATCTATGATTATGCCTTCTTAAACTCCTTTCTAAGGACTCAAAGTTGCTGCAGCGATTTTAATACTTCCTTACCTACTTAAAGAGGATTCAAGTGGAATCTACATGCTGGACCATGTAAGCAATGGTTAAGTCTAATCTAGCTCCTGCAGGTTATGTAAGTAAAGCTTTGTGTGGGTGTGTGTAAGGCCGTGCCTATGTAATCTTTGTGTCTCCTTGTACCCTCCAAAGTATCTGACTCCAACGATCAAAATACATGGCAATCCCCTTGAAGACACTACAGCCATGGATGTGATCCTTGACAATGAGGAGATCTCCACTAAAGAACCCCATGATCTGTCAGTGGCATTAGGGTTGGCCATGGGGACCTACATTGTCCTCAGTGTCAGATATGAAAAGTCTGTGAAGAAAACACTTCTCTTTATACAGAAATGTATGCAGTATTGATGAGGGCAGGAAACTGCCAACTAGTGTTGTGCGTTTAGCTAATTACTGAGGGATCCAGACAAACAACACAGGGCATGGTTTGTTACTTTTCATTTACATTTATTGTGTTTAATTAAAAAACTGGATAACAGAAAATTTTGAACTTGGATATCAAATATCAAAATGTTGGGAAAACAATTGGATGGCAAATAATTTTTTCGTCATTAGTTTACAAGAAGGTTATATTGCAAAATTGGAAAAATACAGAAGCACATACATTTAAAAAATGGAAAGCATTAATGAAATATTACTTGCGTATTGAAAGGATGAGGAAGAGAAATAGTTTCACAAGATATGGAGCTCACTTGATGAAGCTCTGTAGAATGAGCGCAGCTGCAAAATTATCTAGCATCTACATAAGGAACTTTTGTTTTGCTTTACTTAGTTTTGTTGTTGTTGTTGTTGTTGTTGTTGTTGTGTGTGTGTGTGTGTGTGTGTGTGTGTGTGTGTGTGTACTCTATGTGTGGGTGGGGTTGCAAATATAAGTTATGAGGTCAACTTGATAACTGAATGTTACTGTATGGTATGTGGATGAGCAATTCAAAAACATTCAACCTATGGATTTTTATTTTATTTTATTTATTGTTATTTATTTTTTAATTATTTTATTTATGCATTGACTGTGTATGTTCTG
Organism: Neoniphon sammara; assembly: GCA_900302535.1. Taxonomy (NCBI): domain Eukaryota; kingdom Metazoa; phylum Chordata; class Actinopteri; order Holocentriformes; family Holocentridae; genus Neoniphon; species Neoniphon sammara. Next base: position 25,380 of record OMKZ01015754.1, on the reverse strand, counting down.
CTATTTTTTTGTTTTTGTGCTATTGTCAAACTCGATGTCATTGTAAATGAGGGCAACCTTAGTGACTCTCGAGATTAAATAAAGGTTAAATGAAATGAAAATGAAATGAAATTAATATTTGATGTTGATGATTTATGCAAAGTTATGTTGAAATGCTGAATATATTGTTTCGGACCCCAACTGATGCAATGAAAAAAAATTAAAACATATTTATATATAATTTATTTGTTTGCTATGACTTTATTTATTAGCATTCAAATATTTATTTATTTCTAGATATTTATTGATAACTGATGCACGTGCAAGTATTTATATATGGTTGCACAGATGCACTTACATATAGAAAAAATGTACTGACAACTGAAAAATGTTTGTGAAAATATTTATATATTGCTGCAAGTGAGACAGGTTTACAGTATATAGGCAGATGTCTTGATGAAATGAAATACAAGTGTATTTGTTTTTGAAACTGAATTTGTTTGAATCTGTTTTTGATTGTGTAGTTGTGCTGCTACTAATTGAAAAATGACCTGATTGAATTATAAATTCAACTGTTACTGTTGTCATTGTTGCTGTATACAGCATGCACAACATGAAAAGCTACTACTCTTTCACTGCTACTGCAATAATGACAACAACAAAACCATCAACATTAATAACAATATAATGATGATGATGAAATTATTATTATTATTATTATTATTAGTAGTAGTAGTAGTAGTAGTAGTAGTAGTATAAGTACTATTATCAAATAAAATTCTGGATTTTCAAAAAGCCTGGAATTCAAACTCTGGTAGTACTTGCTATTGTATCTTGTTTTGCATGCTCACTATTCACTCATTTAAGTAGTCCTCCCTCTCTGTGGGAGAGAGTATGAGAGGAATGCGAGAAATTCAGCCAGTGCTATGTGCCTTGGTGGCTCAGTGGTTTGGGGCTCATACCATGTGGCTGCAGTGCCCTGGGATCGCATCTGGCCTGGGATTTATCTAAGATTATGGTTAGAATTTACTTGACATCATTTCTGTCAGAGAAATGATCTATGAACCTCACCACAGACAGTGCA
>OMKZ01015754.1:12246-24104 GCA_900302535.1 Neoniphon sammara | reverse complement strand
CTTTTAAACTAAATTGAAATGGGTGTCTCCTGCTCATGTCTTTTAACTGTCTGTGCTGGTGTGTGTGTGTGTGTGTGTGTGTGTGTGTGAGTGAGAGAGAGAGAGAGAGATAACTACATGACATGACACAAAACAGTCAGTCTTTACATCTGCAAGTGTTATCTAAAAAATTTAGCAGTCATCAAACAGCAAACCGAAATTGTCAAACCTATTTACATTAGTGACAGGCTCCAGAGAATGCAAGATGTGTAGTGCAAACTTGACTAAAATGAATTTCAGTCACCAAATGCCACAAAAACATCATAGTGTTTGGCGATGATAGTGTAAAGAAATGTCAATGATTTTTATTGCACATAAACACACACACACACTTTTCTCCATTTTACCTTTCTTTTAAGGGAGTTTCATGCCATGCCATGTCCGTATAAGCCAGGCATTCTGCACAATGCATGGGCAGATGTGCAGGGCAGGGTGTAGAAATGAGTAATGAGTATGTACATTAACTGCAAACATTTCACACTCACAAATGGGGGTGACAGACTTCAGCAATAGTGTCCATATCAGCAGTAAACAGGTCAGATGAATGGACACAGCTGTGCAAGCAGGGCACAATATGCAGAAAATCTTCAGAAATATATACACAATATAGCATGTATAGATGTGCAGAGCAAATGACATAACACTAATGCATGAAAATGTTTCTGTTACATAAGTCATGGGGTTTATATACATATATACTGTATATACAGTTTCTTTAGGCCTTACACTGATCAAGGACACAATAAATCAAGATACTTGTTGTTTTATTGTTTTTAATTGTTTTTTATGTCATCACATCAACATCTTAATTTTTATAGCACCTCTTAAGAAGTCTTCAAAGCACTTTAAGACTCAAATATAAAGAGCCAATATGTCCACAAAATGACTTAAAACAAGAAGATAGATTAAAAAAAAAATAGAAAGTAAAAATAATAGTGAAAGTAACAGAATAAAAAAACCCCGAAAGTTTTAAGAAGTGGTTTAAAACATGGTACTGTTTTGGAAAGTGCCTAATGGCAAAAACTCACCTTTGGACTCTGGAACAAGGGCCTGGGGCACACTGAATCATAGGGAGTTAAAACGTCAACAACTTGGAGCCAAACATACCTGAGCTTTAAAGATGAAAAGCAAAAATTTAAAGTGAACTCTAAACCTGACAGGTGATCAGTGAAGGGTTTGTTTCGTTGTACCAGTTAAAATCCCTGCTGCTGTATTTTGTACTTAATGGACATGAGGAAGAGACTTTTGATTGTGTGGACACCAAGGCTACATGACTTTATCCAGGTTGTTAAATTATTTAAAAAAATCTTCATTTTGGAAATTCATTTTGGAAAAAGGCTGCACCACTCTGATCACCTGTAAATCAAGCTTAAATCGGCATTAAAACTCACTCTAAATTTCTGACAGCTGGCTTCATGTTGGCAGAGTTCATGTGTTAATCAGATTAAGGGTTTTGCGGCACAAAGAATAACTAGAGGGGAGTAGGTGAAATGGGTTAGTTGAGAAAAGAAAATTCAAGGTGACACCTTCCATATGTCCCCCACATTTGTCATCTCTAACTTCAGAAAGCTATCTGAACTTTCTGAAGAAGCCGCAAAAATCCCCCAAAAACATATCTGTCAGAGGAAATCAGCCCACAGCTGGGTCAGAGGAGAAGTGGCATCAGAGGTAATGGTGGCACTGAGTGGAAATAAAAGCCCTAAAATAGATGGTGACCTACAAAGAGTTAAAGGTGGGACCACTAACACAATAAATCACACAGGAAGAAAAAACAGATAACACGCTGTGCTGAAGAAACAGGTCGCTGGGGGCAACTTGAAAATCTTTTGAAAAATATAAACCATAGGGGGAAAAGTCTCTTTAGCTTAAGCTCTTTCCTGGCTTTATATTTATTCACCTTTTGATTTCGTTTGCTGTATATTTTAATTTTTTTGCCCTCATTTTAAGTCGCTCTGGAAAACAAGGCGAAATGTCGAAAGTGTAAAATTTAAATGTGCTTTGCAGTCCTACTACAGGGGGCCTTCAGCAGCATGGTCCCCAGACTCAGTGTTGCAGTCAAAATAATGTTATCTTCCTCAGCAGGTTTGCAGTAGTTATGATATGAGCTCTACCGGCCACTTACTTAGGCCATCGCTGCCGAAATGATCCATAATCCATCTTATTTATAGTTTGCCATAGTTTAAAATGGATCTTAATGAGGGACCGGGCACCTTTACTGAATTATTCCGGTCCACCTTAAATGTTTGTGAAAAACATGGCGTTTTTTCCGTGCAGGGGGACAGAGTGGCGCCCCGCCCTGAGCGCACACACTGACTCGACACTATCAGCATCTGGGCCAGCGAGGCAACTCCACTGTCAAAAGTACACAGACATTATCAAATCCAGATCAGTACCAAGTCCAATGGTCAACATACTGCCTGGCTTCTTGTATGTGAGCGCAGCGCGATTTCCGCACAAAGCACCAGAGCTTGCATGAAGGCCTGAGGGCTGGCTTTGGGTTTGCGGCAATCGACAAAACATTAAGTTAGCCTAGGCTATCGCAAACATGTCGGGACAGCCTAGATTTGTGAGCCCGTTTCACAGACCCCAGTGTTTGGCGGCTGCAGCTCCATCGGGGAAAGCCAAACTAACGCACCCTGGTAAAGCGATCCTGGCAGGTAAGGAAGTTTTGCTCTCGGCTCGAGTGGGACCAAGTTACTCGGCAGGCTCTTGCTTCAGTGCAGAAACTGTGTTTTTATTTGTTTAGAAGTTACAGGACCGAGGCTGTATGCATTGTTTGCGCAAATGATCAGAGCCTGCAGGATCGATCTGCAGACGACCTCGGCGTTTCTCTCTGAAACTCGGGGCTATTGCATGCTCAGAGAGATTTTTTTGTTATGGGTACATAACTTTGCAGGCAGGAGAAAGTTGGAGAGAACAGTTATGGTGACAGCTCAACGTCCCGGGCATGTCCTGCTCTCTTAAAGGCACCCTGGCTTGAACTGCGCTATATTTGTCGGAAAATGCAGCAACCGAAGGGGCTTTTAAAGTACCTGTGAGCACTCTTGTAACACAACGACTGCAGTCATTTTGTACCAAGTTGAGAGAGAGAGAGAGAGAGGAGGGGGAGGGGGTGGGGGGTATTACAGCCTGAGCCTAGTCAGCCTTAACTTATGAATGATACTTGTGAATGCATGTTTGACAGCCTGAGTTAAGTCCTGTTAAGACAGAAAAAGACCCCCCCCTCCACATTTTTTCTTATTACATGCTCATTACCTCTTGATTCTGCAGCAGACTGTGTGCACTGGCAATGCAGATTTTTGAATAACTCCTTTATAGAAACTTGAGTGGCACAAGCTCTTATTTATCAGATATCAGGGGGATATTGCTGACCTGTCTTACTAGTCAATCAGTGTCAGATGTTGAAATGTATAAGCATGTGCCACACGCCAATCATTGGGAGTGTTGCGACATCAATAGGATGGAACAAAATGCAGTGCAAAGAATGACAGGCACACACAGTATTTTTGAATCTACTTTGCTTCATGATCAACATGAAGTCTTTAAAAACCAGGGCAGTTTTGCTCCATTCATTCATCTTAGCAGTCACACACACTAATGGTTTTCTTGGTGTTTATGGGGGACCCAGTGCCCTTAATGTGTGCTCAGAAGGATCACAGAGGCTCATACGGTGCTTCATGTTCAGATCCATGAGCCACAATGACAAAGCGCATTGCTCAGAGCCTCAGTACACCCTGCACACATTTTGCCTGGGTTGCAACACACCTGTCTGTTACAAGCTCAGTTCAGGACTTCTTCATATGGGGGCACATAAGGTCAAGAGAGTAGTTATAAGTTAGTTGAAGGGTGGCCTGTGCAAGTAGGAAGGATAGAGATTCAAATGTGAGATGGCAGTTGCTCATTCCTTTTATAATCTTAATACATATGATGTGTGAGCTAATTGTAATCACTATAAACCGAGTCCCTTATCTAAATATAAGTGGGATCTAACCGGATGACAAGGCACCTGTCAGCAAGCCACAAGTTGGTTGGGAGAGAATGACAACATCAGCCACATGCCAAGCCCTTGAAAAAACAGCTATGATCCTCCCTGAAACAACATCTGAGGTGGTATTTTCCCACTGATATTACAAAGATGGAAGAGCCCCGGATGTCCAGTCAAAAACAGCGTTAGCAGTGAATAAATAGCACTTTTGGAAAAGAGTAGGACAAGACCATTTGAGAAAAGAAGTCCACAGCAGTACATTTTGGGCAAAGTACCCTTTTTCCGACTTACCCAGGGCGAGACAAGATGTTCGATACCATTTTCACCTCTGTACGTCCACTGGTTTGGTTCCTATGGGTAGCATTTCATGTTAGCTTAGCATAAAGAATTGAAGTCTACAGGAGTCATTAGCCTAGCTTGGTCAAAATGAAAAAAATAACTTACAGCAACTCCGAAGCTGTCTTATTTACACAGTGTATTGTGTATTTGAAATATTTATAAAAATTCCAAGACTTGCATTTCAAGTTTTTATGCTAAGCTAACACAAAATGCTAACCATTGGAGCCGAACCAGTACAGAGGTGAAAATGGTATCGAACATCTTGTCTCACTCTGGGTAAGTTGGAAACATTGGAGTATTCCTTTAACAGAAATATCTCTGCTTATGTTTTCTTTATTTTGGACAAACCCATGAATGTTTCTGCCTCATTACGCAAGAGATGCACATACATTTTAAATAGTGACACAGTTAAGTAGGAACTTGACTTTCAACATGAGTTATCAAGAGAAAATACAAAGACTGACTCTGTATACAGTTGTTCCAGGAGATTTGTGTAATGCATGAGAGTTAGTAGAATTACTCTCCACTCTAATCACTGTAATTAGATCCTAGCTAGCTTCACTCTGAGCATAAATTAGCAAAACAGCAGTAGTACATGTAAAGCATATTGCATTTTTGTTACAGGACGTGACTGGGCCCACTTTTACAGAGAGATTCCAGCAAATCATGACCACTAGTATTAAGTTTGATCTTAAGAATTATCTACTCTTTTGATTTTATTATTGCAAAAAGCAACAGCTAATGGCTATATGGACAGCACCAGCATGAAGAGCCAGTAACAAAACACATAACTGACCCCCTGACACATTGACACCCATGTAAAACCTGTTAGTCAAAGTGTCCATGTTAGACTTGACAAACTGGCTTCACTTGTTTTTTTTTTCCAGCTTCAATACCAGGATATGAGGACATATAAGGTATTAAATGAAGGTTTGACGTTTCAGGTGATGATGTGGACTGTTTGTTTTGATTTGTGCCTTATTTTTAGTTACGGCCACCGCCCTAAAGCCATTTTCTAACCAAAGGAATGCTGGAGTGTGCCAAAACCAGCACGTTAGAGCTTCTGATTGTTAGCAAGCGCTGTTTTTTGTCTCTGGAGAAACTTTATGTGTGTTTTGGTGAAGAAAGAGTGAATTGCGCAACTGCTATGAAGAGGAATGCTAAACCGACCTGCTGTGATTGTACGTGTACTACCAGCCTGAGTTTGCATGTCTCAGTGTAGGCTAGAATAGGTTCATGTTGGACTGCCCTGCATGACAATGAGTGTGCTAGAAAGCATGCATGTCTAAGTTCAAGGCATCAACAGAGGGCCCTTTTTAATATGTTGTTGAAACTGGTGTAAATACTGTTTTCCCCGAGTCAGAACCAGCTGATCCAGATCCATGGAAGCCTTCTCTTTTTTTTATTTCACTGTTTACCACACCCACCAAAATAAAATCTGCATCACCACTAACTGTTGTTTTGCAGCAGTTAGCGGTCACAGCTGGTATTGGCTTTTGTAGCTGAGTTGATTGGATCCAGATATCTTTTATAACAGGCACATTATATGACTTTTGGTGGGATAGTTAGTCAAACTTCAAAAAATGTTGCAGCTATTTTACAGACAGCTGGAAACTTTCTGGGGTTTGTTTTTTGTTTTTTTTTTTGGACTGAAAGGAGAGCTGTGATGCATTTCATTTTACAGTTCACAAACCTTTCTGGAATGAGACCGGTATCTGTTGCTCTGTGTCACTGAGTGATAAAGTCAGTGTTTTGAAAGCTACACACCCCCCTGAGCTGGAGCAGGACCAAGGGGAGTATCTTGTGGGCAGAATCACACTGTGATCAGCTCAGCCAATCAGCTGCCCTGTTTCTATTTGCTGTTGAACGGCAGATGTGTGACACTCAGGCTTTTAAGGTGGAACTACTACGTTTTGCAGGTGAAACATGGTGTACAAAAAGTTAGATGGACATGCTAGAGAAATATAAGTTGTGAGTGTGAAGTAAGTTATCATATTAGATACGATTTAGTTGGCAACTCAGTTATTGAAACCACACTTTACATTCTCTTCATTGAAAACAGTTAGTTTCAAGTACTGCCTTTAATATTCCTCTGAAGTCTACCAGGAAACATAATAACAAATAAATGGTGAACTGCTTGGAGTGAATGAACATTATTATAAGAAGCATAAGTTTATATTTGGAAAACAGACTGCAGGACTTACAGACTGATAGGATTTTGCAGACAGCTCTAATAGTTGCCTATACCAGGGCTTGATCTGCTCATGCAGTTTTTCAAGTCAGGCACATTTCTTCCTGAAATGCACTTGTGCAGTGTTGAGCGAAAACCCCTTGATCAATTACCATTTCGTGTTTCTCGGCTCATGCTGAAGCTGGTCAAGTGACTCTGTGCTTGAGAGCCTTTGTTTCTCATATTTCAGGTGGGATTGCAGGAGGCATAGAGATCTGCATCACCTTCCCTACAGAGTATGTCAAAACACAGCTGCAGCTAGATGAGAAGGCCAACCCTCCCAAATACAAAGGCATTGGTGAGTTTTGCTCAACATCGGTTTTGTTGCCTCTGACATATTTTGTAGTTACACTGATGACTATTAAAATGGTGAATGCAAACGTCAGCTGTTAAACTACATTAGAACTTGTTATGATAACTTGTCTTTCACTACTAATGTGACACAGTCCAATAAGAAAGGTATATTGCCTTTTAGTGGAATATGTTTGTTTGAATATGTTTTAGTATGCATATGCATAGGTTACTGTCCTAGGCATGCACAGCCACCACTGATGAGCCTTTTTTCCCCACATATATTTTGACACATCTAACCCATATCTTCTACAAAATCAACACTGGCAATAATGTTAAGCGTGTAATTTCACAGACCATCCTCTAAGAATTCTGACAGGGAACAAGAAAACAATATTGGTAAACAAATATGGTTGGCAGATATATTGGTCCCCTTGCATTTGGCATGCACACATAATCTGTAGTCCTATAGTCTGAACAGAGTGAAAATACACGCTGGCAGACTAACAGCAAATCATGACATTGAAATTAATCTGGTTTATATACAATCATGAATGCATAAAACAATATATATAATAGTATAATATTCACATTGAAAATTTATCAGGCTCCTACATGTATTTGTGTAAGTTGCACATGAACAAGAAAAATGAATTTAAGAACAGTCTATGCAGTATATGGCTAGTGATGATCCCAATGATTGTTAAAGATGAGTTCATTTTACAGGTGAATTGAACCCAACAAAAGTAGTGCATTGTCCCCTGCTACTTCATTGCTTTATGGAAAAAGGCGATCAAACAAACTCAGTCCTGATCATAGAGATATAAACTTTTTCAAAGGTGGTCGAGCCAGATTGTTAATTATTTCAAATATTAGACAAACTGTAGCAGGTATTAGTAAGGTAATTATTATTAGTTTGCATATATTTACATGTTTTCATGGGTGATCAAAAAATTGGAACGTGAATGAAGAAATGAAAACAGCTTTATTATTAGTGATGTGTTTTTATCCTGGGGCAGTTAATATTTATGGTGAAAGCATCAATGAACTTATGACGGTAGTGAAACGTTAATCTGCAGTGGGCTCAAGTGTTTAGACCCATCATGTTTCAAAGTCCAGGGTAATGACAGTGTGAATGCTTTTAGATTGCAGTCCTTCCCTCCTGTTTGAGTAGCAGTCCCTGGTACACACGAACATGAGCACAAACAACTGGATTGAGCCAGTGTGTGTATTCAGTAATCTGCCAGTTGTTGTTATCTATTTGATGCAAGCTTGTGAACTTTGGCATTGAGCGTGTTTGTCTGCTGCCAGTGTAAAGGAAAGTTATTTGGGCTGCAAAAGAGACAATATAAACCTCAAAAATTCATAATTATATCTCTATGCTACTTGACTGTTGTATCCTGAGCTCCTCAGTAAGCTAATATAGTAGCATCTGCAATATTTCTGGCAGGGTTTTGGTTAAGTGCCCTTTTGCCTATTTTTCATCTTGTTCCTTTCATCTGTTCCCTGTTTGATTTCTTCCTCTGTTATCCGTTCGTCTCCCTTACAGTTGACTGTGTGAAGCAGACGGTGCACAATCATGGGGTGAAGGGTCTTTATAGAGGCCTGAGCTCACTTCTCTATGGCTCTATCCCTAAAGCAGCTGTCAGGTACACCACTGTGCCTCCCAACACACACACTCACACACATTTTGCAGATCCTAAGCCCTTGGGCAATACTAAATTGTGTTTTTGAAATGTGCAACTTACCCACAGTTCATTTCTGTTTTTGATGGGGCGCTGATTATTTCTCCACGATTACATCTGATCGATTATGAGTTCAAATCATGTCAGCTTGTTATACTAAGCAAACATATCTGGTCGGTTGTAAACACATATGATTTGCACACTAGCTAGCATCAGTATTAGTTGCATATTAACAGGATATTAACAGGTGCTTTCCTAAATTAGTATGCTGGCTAGTTAGCACGCTGATATTACCATCTGCTTAACTGACTTAATCCTTCTCGAGGTACAACTTTTGTGCCCAGATAGGTAGTGTGCTGTATCAAAGTAATCTAAATTTGGAAACAAATCTACCTTACCAGATGATTCACTTTTACTTCTAACATAACTAAATTTCTTTTTCAGGTATCCCTCTTTTATTCCCCTATTTATTTAGCCATTTATTTGCACATTATTTGCATGTTATTACTAATTCTCCACTGGACCTCCATGATGATGTCACATGTGGCTGCTAGGAGATCTGTGACATAACTACAAATAACTACAAAGCCCCTACACTGAATCATGGTGTTGACTATCTTCCTCATCTCTTTTGCAGATTTGGAGTGTTTGAGTTCCTTAGTAATAAGATGCGTGACGAGCAAGGCAGACTAGATGGTACACGAGGACTCCTCTGTGGTCTTGGGGCTGGAGTAGCAGAGGCTGTGGTTGTAGTCTGTCCTATGGAGACCGTCAAGGTTAGTCCAGAATCAGAGGCCCCCTTTACACCTTTCACCGACATGTGTTTTATATTCAGATACTATCCAGATATGAGCAGTAAATACAATTTTATTAATCCTTTAGCAAATGCACAACCTTTAAAACTCTTGGGAAGCTGTGAAACACACATTTGTTTCTACTTGAAATGTTTTAATTAGAATTAGTTATCACAGACAACTGGCCAATTGCATACTGCAGTAGAGTTTTCACATTTTTACCAACATGCATAAATGTGTCTGAATGTATCTTTGACTGGCTTGAGTTGTTTTGAACAACTGATGCATTAGCAGAATTCATTGAGTTCGTAGTGCATATACACCTAAATTTTTATGGGATTTGGCTCCATCTACATAAAATCCAAATGGCTAGGGAACATTCTAATGCCTCAATAATAATGATAATAATTATAACCTATATTTATACAGCACTAATCAAAACAAGTTACAAAGTGCCTCACAACTAAGAGAGATAAAAGACAAAGGACAAATCAATAAAACATAAAGATAAGTGAAGTAAAACAGTAGTAAAATAGAGGTCATAAATATAATATAAAATAATAAAAAGGTAAAATAAATAGATCCATTCGTAACAACAAATGGAATACATAAACAAATAAATAACAGACTTGGCAACAGGGATGAAAAATGAATAAAATTCAAACAATTTTTACAATGTTCCTTACATAGAAAAACATGAGTGGACAAGCTTTGTTGCTCAGAATTAAGCCTTGGGCCAAACTGGACTCCGTAGTCCCATGAGGGAGGTTTAAATGCTGGTTCAAATGACCAAGGTCAGGTTTAACTGGTTGAAAACAGACTCAGGGCTGACAAGAAAAGACTTCAGCTTTGTCCATGTTTATTCATGCAAAAATATTAGACAATCATTCTTTAAGGTCCATTGCACAGTTCTGCATGGTGGCCAACTTATTTAATTCACTCGGCCTGACTGAGAGGTGCAACAGCGTATCATCCCTATATTGTGTGACCCAGAGGAAATATATACCGAGAAAAAAAGCACTGATCCAAGGATTGAGCCTTGAGGCACACCACAAATGATTTAGGACTGTGAGGGAACAAACTCATCCACGGACACAAGAAATTTTCTGTCAGTCAAATAGAAGAAAAAACAGTCTAAGGCAGGTCCACTTTTTCAGTCTGTCAGTAAGGATATTATGATCTATAGTATCATATGCTGCACTGAGTTCAATCAATATTGGTACTAAGCTAAAGATATCTTAATGAATGCCTGCATCTGTATTTATCAAAATATCATTTAAACCTCGACAAGAATCACTAAGGCTCATCTACTGTTGGAGATCAATTGTGAACCAAGCCCTCCTTTAGATTCCTCAGGATCTTTGAATATCAACAGCCAATCTCAGTAACCTATCCTATTGCATTTTTGTAGATCAGTAATCACAAGCGTCTTCATAACCTCCTTTACATCATGACACCAGGGCGAAGAAAAGGGCCGGAAGGACCCCCCATCCACACCACTATCTGCTCCAAAACATATTTGTTCTAAGAGACTGCACAGATTTCGTTAAAGTTTAAACCATCAGTTACCTCAACAGCTTCTTCCCCAGAGCTGTCCCCCTGCTCATCCACCACTCCTTACCCTGAACACTGTGCAGGCTATGCAGACTGCAACAATATCTAAACTTCTCATCTACTACTGATTACAATACAATAAAATGTTGCTGAAGCCAGTTTGCATGTTGTGGTACTACTTTCAATGTCTGCACAAGCATATGTACTTCAGATTTTGAGGGGTACTGCTTTCTTTAATGTCATTTATGTCTTTTATGTCCCTTTATGTCTTTTGTATCCTGATGGCACTTTGTAAAAGTGTTAGGCATCTATTTATTGTTGTTATAATATTTTAGGTCAAATTCATCCATGATCAGACATCAGCAAACCCAAAGTACAGGGGATTCTTCCATGGCGTGAGGGAGATTGTTAGAACTCAAGGTAAGGAGGACAGATGCTTTTTTCTGCAGGGTGACTTATATTTTACTGCCACCTGCTGCTCTTTTGTAAGTATTTTACCATACAAGCAATGTGCTTTTAGGGTGTTATTCATTTTCAGTGGTTGAGTCACCAGGTAACTTATTTATAGGGTAATATTTTCTTTTAACGTCACTACTCCTGCAAATTTATTTGAGTGGTTCTGATGCTGAAATGAACTGTAAATTGTGCAAGTTTTGCACTGGATAGATTCTGCACCCAGACTGCTGATATTACTGTTATATCTTCAGGACTGAAGGGGACGTACCAAGGCCTAACAGCCACAGTGCTGAAACAAGGCTCCAACCAGGCCATCCGTTTTTATGTCATGACTTCCCTACGGAACTGGTACAAAGGTGTGTGTGTGTGTGTGTGTGAGTGTGTTCGTAAACCCAAGTATCGGTTATATGCTGGAGTGTGGGTCGGTGTCGCAAGTTATATGCATTGGTTATATGTCGTCAGTTATATGCATTGTATGCCCACAT
>OMKZ01015753.1:9511-27858 GCA_900302535.1 Neoniphon sammara | reverse complement strand
GTGTGATTTTCAGGCCCATAAATATAAGCAGCTGTTTGCATACCCTTCAAAGGTCTGCCTAAAGCACCGGACCTCATTTTGGAAAGCCTTTACAAGGACTCTGAGTAGCACTGGGTGAAAGGTCATAGTTCAATTCAATCTAGATCTCCATCATTCAAGTGGGTTTGTGATTGCAGAAGATTGAACATCGCATGCTATCGACCAGCAGTCTGGCTAGCTCAGAAGATTAATAAAGACTGCACAGAGCCATATTTGATTAAACTCCCCGGGGCCTCCATGGAGCCACTAACGCAGCCTTGATGCTATCGCCAAGGATCAATAGTGTCACTACTCACTTCCTAGCAATGTGACTGGTAATATGGCCTTGACAGAATCAACATATACCCAGTGTTCACCTATCAGGGGAGAAACAAATGATGGTTTCTTGTATCAGTTAGTGCTGAACTACTGAAGGTTTAGATAGTTGAGTAACCAGAATATTACAACACTTCATTTTATCAGTGAGGCTGTCAGAGTAGATTTACAGAGCCTTTATGAAGCAGCTTGACAGTGTATCAACAGAATGTATCAACAGAAGCCATTAAAGATGAGCATAAAGAAAGGGCAGAGAAACGCCGTTCCCCAATTAAAAGTTGAAGTTGGAACAGGGTTTCCCCTCAGATTTCGAAAATCTATTCAATGTTTTTATAGGGGGAAATCGCTTATAGCTGTTTTACACTGTTTCTAAAGTGTACCAATAAAACTGAACGCTCTTGAATGCACCACATATCCAGCAAGAGCCCACACAGCCAATGGGAAGCAATTAAACGAAAGAAAAAAAAACAGCCGATGGGAAGGCGTGATACCGGATACTCTGGAACCTGCGTTTCTGTGTGCCAACATGACACTGGTATCAGACTGGACTACACGTTAGCAGCTAACAGGTATGAGGCTGTTGATCAACTAATCAAGAAATGACGGTGGTGTTCACTGTAGAATTTCCTCAAACTTTGATGTTGTCTTTGACATATCTAGTCTTGTTAATGTAATGTTCATCTTGTTACATTACATTGTTGAATAAGCACTGTCATCAAATCTGTCATTAATAAAACCAAGGGCAAACATTTAGCATATTTCGGAAATCTTACTTTAAGTAACTTTAGTAAGACTTTGTTTTTTATGTAACTCTCATGGTAATTAGTAAAATAAGTAAGAATAAAAAAACAGTCAAGCATTCAGCCCCTGATTTTAACAGAAATAATATCCTACATTATTGTGCAATGCATGAAATACACTTGACTAGCATGTATTTGTTTATAAAAAATCTGGATGTAAAAAAATCTTTGGTGATTATCCAGGGAGTAATTTCTCTCTCTTCTGCAGAGGGAGAGACACATGGGAGCACCAAAATTAGATGAAGAGGATTCACCCTCTAAGGAGGCTTTCACACCTATAGTTCATTGGCTTTGGTTCAATTCAGGCAGGAACTTGCCACTTTGTTGTGTTTTTCCTTAGGTCTGGTCAGTGTTCAATTTACAAATCAAATTGCAATGGCAATAATGTAAAAATAATTAATTGTGTACAACTCCGTAGAACAACAATGTGATCTGCCACATTTTTTCATTAAGAAAAGGCAACCATCCAGCACTTACCTCAGTTTACCGATGAAGCTCTCTCCACCTCGGGACAGATCCGTGGGATCAATGGAGATGAGGTAATTAGATGTTTTACTCTTTTTTCTCTTCCTGCCAGCTAACAGGAACACCTATGGCAAGTTGAGCCAGAAACCCAATCAGCATCACCAATAAACCCAAAGGGCCCACTGAGAGGCAGCGTCAGCTTGTTTGGGTGCACAGAACTTAACAATAACACAATTACTCTTTTGAAACGATTGATCTCTCTTTTAACAGCATGCGGTAGAACCTAAAGAAAAACAGATATGTCATTATGGAAACCTTGGCAGCTTCTTCAGTCAAATATATTGACAGAAATTTCTGCTGAAACAACGTTTTTTCAGGATATTTGAAAACAGCCTATAAGTGCAGGTGTTTGGATGGACAGCAGGGGTGTGAATCTTTGACTTGACATTGATTCAATTCGAGTCATGATTCACAAGTTAGCCACTGAATTAAAGTTTTCTTTTTTGAAACAATTTGAATTGAGTCTGTAAACTGTAATTTGAATCAACAATTTGATTCAGTACTTTTAGCCAAAACTGTATATTCATTAATAAATGTGTAATAATAAGGCTGTCCTTTTTTTCTGAAATGTCAAAAAAAAGAAAAAATCAGAAACAGAATCACTTTGACCTTTTTTATTCTATTTAATAAAAAGTTGCTATTTAAAGTACGCTGTTAGATTACTTCATTAGATCTTTTTTCAAGAGTCATGAACAAATCTATTCAGAGCATTTCATATCGATTCAGGCAAAAGTCAGAGCAACTCATCCTATTTATTTCTTTTAGCAGATAGACTAAGTTGAATCAGCAGAGTCAGAATTGATTCATCAATGCAATGAATGAATTGCTACACCACTAATTTAGCACTCATATAAAATCACACCTATTGCCAGTGTGAGTGTAGCCCTTGTCTCACCTTCTTGCCGTCCTCTCTCTCCAGGTGGAGGTAGTAGGTGGGATACATGCCTCTATCCATGCCTTTCTTGTCCCTGGTGATTCTGCACTTCACTCTGACACCTTGGGGTGCTGGGCGCAGTGAAAACTCTTCCAGGTCATCCACATCAATGGCAGGTTCACTAACTGGTGGAGTGGGCGCTGAGGCAACCTCCTGCGGGACAAGGCCGCCCACACAGGACAGCACCGTAAGTGATGCATTAGAGCTGCCTTTCATTAGAAAAAGGGTAATGAGTCTGAAGATCAGACCGCCCACTGGGACTGGGAATGAGCACACTGTGTCTAAAATAAGGATGTGGTGTAGAAACAGGAGATCGAGTCGAGATTGAGGGGAATGAGGAGTGAAGAGACATCATGGTTAAGAGCACATGGAGTTTATATGGTTATCTGCCTTGACCAATGATCATGTCTTTGATGGGGAAAAGTGAAATCATGAATCCAAAGGGATGGTAGACTAAATTTTGTCATTTTTCATTAAAATGTTTTTTATTGTAGAAAATGTAATAAAACAACCTCAGTTTTTATTCATCCCACCCCTGTTTGATTGACTAATTACAGTAACCGTTAGCTTGTTAGCATGGTATTCTGATTTTTTTGCCATTTCTGGATATAAATACACCATTTTACCAAGGATTATTTAACCAATCCATTGTTGTATCATAAGAGGCTCTACAATATTTTCAAATATATTGTTGCAACACTAGTAAGACCTGTAGCTATTTCAGTTCCAATAAGAGTGACATTTTCTGGTTTGCTGGACAGTTGACTGGTCTTATCAGCATCAAGACAATATTGTTACCTTATAAGGAGAACTAAAGCCTGCTCAGCCCTGCTAGGATGTTATTATTATATTACTATGGAAAATGCAACCCTAAAACTGCATTTTATTACAGTTAGTGACTTTTAGGAACTCTCAGATCTTGGTAAATGATGACGATAGTACTCAAGAATAGCACTTAATAAGAAAATCCCTGTTTTTAACTGGGTTTACAATCCCTTTAAATTTAGTTTCTGTTATCGCAAACAATAGACCAAGCAGACAAGCAGCTCACTGACCTAAAGTGATCAAGAGCATTAAAACAGCGGATATCTGGCCTGCTGAACACCAACATACTGGCAATACACTCCTGAAATGGAGGCTTACAATGCCCTATCTGAACCTCTTTGAAAAGCTCTCATCTCTTTAATCATATTCCTCCTTTCCAATTATTTTTTAAAAATACAGGATGGGACTCTATCATCTAACCAGATAACAGTCACTTTCTCTCAAAACCCTCGAAGCATACAGGAATTAAAAAGACCAAGTCCTGTCTCTCAGTCAGTGTTCATACAGTATGGGATGCTGGTCTACCATCTGCATACAGCACTGTTCTCACTAGCTTAACCTATAAAAGGATATTCATCTGTTATTTGTGCAGACAACAAATAAATAAATGGCTGGCCAAGAATAGCAAAAGCTCGAATCTCAGACTTGGCATGAAGTCGTTATGTGGCTGTCATTTGTTATTGTGTGAATAATAATTTTAACATTGTTTGCAGAACAAAAATCAAATGCAAAGGGACACAGTTATT
Source organism: Neoniphon sammara (assembly GCA_900302535.1). NCBI lineage: Eukaryota > Metazoa > Chordata > Actinopteri > Holocentriformes > Holocentridae > Neoniphon > Neoniphon sammara. The sequence goes on along the minus strand of OMKZ01015753.1, from coordinate 23,674 downwards.
TATTTTAATCATATCAAGCCATGTCATAAAGACTCTCAGCCATGACAGAGTTGAAACCAAATGATGGGTTATTTTATGTGCATGTTTTTCCTCCTTGAGATCCACTGAATGGTGCATAGACTGTGGAGAACAAAGATACAAAATGCCTTCTACCTTGCATGACTTCTTGCTGGTGGCGGAGCCTGGCCTCGTGTTGCTGTTGAGCTGTGAGGAACTGGAGCTAATTTCATCCTCATCATCCTCCTCTTCATCAAAATTCATACTGCTGGATATACCTTTGCAAGTAAAATGAGAGAGAAGTATGATTGCTGTTACATACACTGATAGGTAACATGAAATACTCTAGATGCTACTACTAGATGCAATTAAAAAGTTTGTGCTGTAGCCTACATTACGTATATTTTATCATTTTCAGTTCTCCATTACATCTAACTGCTATGCTGGGATCCTTGTAAAAAATCAAAAGGGATGTCATACATATTTTGAGATTAAAATAAAGTGTCCCCAATGTTATTTGCAAGTAGAACTAGGCCATGTGTTGTCATTTATAATCTGTGGTTAATGTTGGTTATGAATATATAAATAAATAAATAAATAAAGAGAAATAATGTCTCTAGGTGTTGATACTTAAAGGTGAGCCACTGGGGTTTTTAGTAATTGTGAGCTTTGTAGTGTTAGCTTTTAACTGTAATGTTGCCCTCGAAAAGAGTTTGCTGTTTTACATTTGCTTACACATTTGCATCCATACAGGGGCTGTGGTAATAATTTAATTGGTAATATGTATATATCTGTACATAAAAGTGTGATAGCACAAATCACCAAGCAAATCACCTAGCAGACTGGTCTCCCACTTTCATACATTTTAAAGCTGTGGTTAATAGAAACAAAATAATAAGTGTCAGTATCAGCATACAGCTCAGTTCCACTCAGCTCATGCCTACAAAAAAAAAAACCTCTCTTCTTCTATGCACTCTATGCATCATCTTGTAGCTCTGCCTTGTAGCACGGCCTCACAGCAGCCATGTGTCTGCTGGACCAGAGCTTAGCTTTATAGCACTTACTCTCGTTATTGTCTCCAACTAGTACCTTGCTTGTGTTGTATTGAAATCTCATGTGTACGTTGCTTTGGATAAAAGCGTCCGCTAAATGCCAACTGTAACTGCAACTGTAACTGTCTAAATTATATCATTTCCACTTATTTTTATAGTTCCAGCTTTTAAAATGGCACTTGAAATTTGAAGTAGTAATTTGAGAGTAAGTGTGCTTCTCAGTCCCACCAACACGTCAAAGTCATGGCAGTCAACCAGCATGCAGTGGGCGTAAACAAGTCATGCTGTTACGGCCACTGACAGTACCTTTCTTGAGCATGGTGACCCGCAGGTCCTGTTTGCTCTGTGACTGAGTGCAGCTCATGACAGGATCTCCCTCGCCCTCCTCTGAGGTGGAGTGACCTACTGTCAGGATCTGGATCTGACCGTCCTCCTGGTGGGAAGCCAGGCCGTCCATCCCTGCTGAGCCACAACCACACAGACACAAAGTCCATCAGACCAGAGGGAAGCTGCACGCTACCACAACAACTGCACAAATGATCATCAGCATTAAATATAGGCTATATGTAATCTAAAAATATACTAAAATATATACTCTGTAAAACTATACTATATATAATTAGTAGTCTACTGTAGTCTACTGTCACTGTCACACTCAATACAGTAAATGAGTTAGTATGTCTATAGTGTCAATTTGAGTGATGTGTGGGTGTTTTGTTCTCTGCTCTCATTTTTTTAAAGTAATTCTGTCACTCCTTGTCTTTGTTATTCAATTACCCTCCATAAAAGGGAAGAACATAATGTTCCTGCTGCTACAAGCACTCAGGCACAAGATTACTGGATATCTGGAGTGGCCAGGTCATTACAGCTTCAAAGCAACTGGCATGCTATCTTTTTTTTTCCCCAAGTCCTCTTCTTCCTCTTCATACAAACAAATAAATCAAATGGCAGTGATAGGTACAGTAACGTGAATATTTTGAGAGAATGTTTTGTTGAGTCTTTGTTCGTGTGGTGTTAGTGATGAATGATACTGTCATTGAAGTTCTGAGTTCACTGTCAAGTCCCAATGTATCGTGAGCGTATGGTTTATATGAGATGTATACTTATATATTTAACATGAATGGAAAGACGGTTAGGATTGACTTGGTTGATGTTTCACCAATTCAACATTTACTTTCTGATGTTTATATACCATGCAAGGTAGTAAGTGAGCAAAATGATTAAATAGTTGGTGGCTTGGCTTAAATAGACATTATCTTTCCCACCAAACAGGAGGGAAAGTTAGGGGCACCAAATGTGGAATGGATTACAATGCTACAAGGCTGTCCAATTTGCTCAACATGTTGAATAGCAATAACAGAACTGTCAGGGATTTTGCCAGAGCTTCTTGTTCCTGGACATGAGATGGCACAAGTTTCCCTGGCATGAGAAGGGAGCCAGTGGAAAAATGGGCACACACCCTGTTGGTTTTGGGGTTTGGCTGGATTGGCCTGGCCTGATTGACCTCTGTGTATGAAAAGTGTCCCTGGACTGGGTGATGCTTGACTCTGAGGCAGTAACAGTTTCTGAGGACATTACAAGTGACTCTCTCACCTTAGTGAGAGAAACTTTATTTATCCCCAACTGAAATGGCAGGTATAAGAAACACTGACATAGAGGCACAAACATATAAAAATTGAACATCAAATACCTACTAGCTCCGGCTAGTGCATGAAGATTCCTAATAGACTTTGAACAAGATAAACAACGACACTAGACTGGGTTAAAACTACAGAGAAAACTACCTGGTTAAACTAGTTTAACCAGGTTAGTCAAGTGTAACAGTAAACCCAGAGATGATGTCATTAACTTGTTCTTTCCATTCACTTTCTATTCACTGTATTTGTATGAAGAGAAGAAGACATAAAGAAATAAACAAGACAACAAAGTACTTTTCACAGGGGCAATGTTTTAGCAGTTTTATATAAGAGATTGTCTACAGTTGCCTACTATTTTTCCTTGTGTTTATAATGCAGTCAGTCTCAATGAAGCTATTAGGTAGGATATTATGTATGTTTTATGGAGGATTACAGTATGGTTTGTGAATATCTCATAAATCTATCAGATTTTAACAGGAATCCAAGTAGGCTACATATGACACATAGGACCATTTTGAGGTGAGGACAATGCATAAATGGACTACACACAGCCATCTCTGTAATTTACACAGTGATTTCTTATCCTGTACAAATTCGTCAGAAATTTTTCTGGCATCCTCAGATTTAAAAAAAAAAAAAAAAATCACAGACCTCCCCATGTAAAACTAATCCCACCTGAACAGAGTCTAAAGACAGATCACAGGTCTTTCCTACTAGACTCAATCTCTCTCTGTGGTTTCCTAGCTCCCTTTCTCCTCCTTGTTTGCATCATGACCACAGACCTCTCACACGTTCTGAAAGGATGCTGTATGCACAAAGGAAAGTATATTGTAAGACATGACAGAATTGTGGAAAATGCCATCTTCTCTGAGAATATACAAACATTCTTATGTGTACCATGTCCAGTCTGCACAACACTGGAGGTGATGCGTTTTCAAATGTTGCAGCAAATACCACAGATGTTGTTGTTGTTAATGAGGACAGTGGATGGGTGACTGTTTTGGAAGTAGGCTGTGCTTGACTATAAGCTGGAGGAAGCATCCATCAACCTCTCATAACTGCTGTGTCACAGCTTGGATATGAATGCGGACTGCTTGTGTTTATATTTGGCAGCCTGTAATGTCCATATATTGGAGGGTGAGAAATCTGCAGGTGGCAAGAATGCCAAACACAAGGTCAAAAATGCTGGCAAAAATACTATTGGTAGTTACCACATATGGAGGATGTGCTATTAAAGTAGCTGTAGCCTTAATTGTAGACCTGTCAACTCCTCTGCACATTCAGGGGAGATGTTTCACAATTTACAGCAAACGTGTTGTCTTTTGAGGTATAGTTAACTACTGCCCCTACCAGTTATTGTTGGCTATGAAAGAAAACTGTTTTTTTGTTTTTTTGTATTTATTTGATTGGTTTGACAACTAAGTTGATGATTCCGTCGCTGACACCATTGTTATAATCTAGTTTCCAAACAAGTTATTTACTCCTTAACTTGTCAAAGTTGTAAAAGACAGATGTTACAATGTTACAAAGCCCATTTTATATTTCTTACACTTTTGACAAATCTAAGCAGGCTCAGTCTGGCAGAAAATAAAACATAATTTTTCATTAGCATTCTAATCAGTGGTATTTTAGCAGTCTTGTGCCATCTCTATTATATAGCATTGATGTGGATATGATTTATTTATAAAGTGGCTTGAGCTACATCTTCTAACTACTTTCTGACTAATTTTTCTTTCTCTTTAGATTAGCTTTGCTGATTTTCAGCTTCTTCCAATGCAAAGCAGTGATTTTTAAAGCAACTTCCCCTTCTTGTGTGAGTAAGAAGAAGAGACAGTGATAACTGTGGTACTTCTGGCCTGAATAATCGCTTACCCTGAATGGAAATATATCATCACTATTTATTTATTTTTATTTATTTTTCTTAATTTGGGAAAAAGAGATTTCAAAGATGAGCATGAAATGCACTAGTTAAGATGACAAACCTCTTTGTTCTCTTAAGTCATAAATGAATGGGCAATTAAGTGTTAAAAACATCAATGATGTTGCACTTAGAAATTTAGATGTTATACTGCTATTATTGTGTACTGTTTAATATTAGTTCCCTTTTTCCGAAATGATATTTTTTTTTTCAATATCTTTAATTACAGCGTACATTGTTCGGTCTTTAATAATACACTGCAACAGTGAATGCTGGAAGCAAGTCAGCTAAGAGAGCATTCACAGAATTGTAGTTTGGTACAGCATTGCTGTGTTCAGTTTCTGTATTTCCATCCCTGCAGCACTAATTGCTGATGTCTCTATTAGAGTCAGAGAGTCTGTTTGCAATCTGTTGGCAGGCTGAGAGAGCTCAGAATTCAGACATCATTACAGACAGTTGAGACCTGACAAGCGTTGCGGCAGAATGGTGGCTGAGAGGCCAGCCTCATTAGCTGTCCCGTGACACTTGGCACCACTGAAGATGTGGCTTAGAAACATCAGCAGCAGACCGTTGTCTAGGCAAAGGAGGCATAAAAAGACAACCAGTTGCAGCTGTTGGATAATGAGGTTAGGGTCTCTCTTCTTTCCCATTCTACTGTAGATTGCAACTAATGTGTGGAATGTGTTTAATAGGACCTTCAAAATAGACCAAGAGCAATACTGCCAAAAACTAGATCCTGGTGTCGCAAGTTTTACTGTGCATACAAAACTACTTCTAGTGTGCAATTTGTAATAGCTGTACCCTTTTCATAAATGCTGCTTCTAGTACAGGAATGATATATCTGAGCAGGTCAATGATTTAATACAATTGTACCGATTTTTTATTTGATCAGATCTGATACAACACCATCAGAAATGAAGAGCAGTGCATCTACTTTTCAAACTCTGTCATTATTTTGGCTCTGGTTTGGACTCATGAGAGTCAACCATGGGGTGATACACATGATCCAGTTATGAAACATAACTTTTAATATGTTAACGTCATTAGCATTGCAGTATTTAAAGGCAAGGGACCTGTATAACCCTAATCCTGAAAAAGAAAGGGTAGTCCTAACAATACAGCACCCACCTCTTCTGAATTGTGCTGTTTGGTGATTTCAACAGGTTACACACTTCCAAGTCATTTTGAGCCATCAAGTTATTCCAATGCATGTTCCAACATCATATGAATGCAGCATAAGCTACAGCCAAAGTCGTAAATGTTGGCTGGATGAGCTGCCTTTTCACCGGTGTGTGTGTGTCTGCTTTTTCACTTTCCTCCTTTTCTCTATTTCAGTCTAACAGGTTGCCCATCTACTGATTTTCTTCATTTCTGTCTGCCTGTTTGTTCTGATGCTGGTGGTCTGACCTTTGTGCTTCCCCTTCCTCTCCTTCTTGGCGCTGCCTGTCTGTGGAGTGGAGCTGGCCGAAGCTTTGCCCTTTTTGGCTGAGCGAGGTGGCTGTGAGTCTGCTACCACCTTCACCTCCTCCTGTTCAGCTTCTTGCACTAAACGCAGGAATGCAGGAGGACAGAGAGAGAAAAGGAAAGACATTATGAGATGGAATAGAGGTATGTGCACAGTTCAAATTTCAGTGAAGGAAAAGCAATAGGAAATGTTACTTTACCAGAAAGCAAGTACCAAGGTTAGAGAAAAGTAGGTACACAGCAGTGTTGTTTTTTTTTTTTTTCAACAGGAAGATAAAATCATATAGTTCTATCAAAGTTTTACTGTGATAATGACATCCATATACACATACTGTAGACAGACTTGATTAAATACTGCATATCAGTACATATAGCGTCCTATTTTCGTGGGTGCGCAAAGAAATGCATGCAATGCCATTCCGAGTTGGTATTTTGCTGACCTGGAAACACGCTTTTCCTGTTCATGTGGCATTTTCGTGTGCAAAGGGCGGGAGGGGTGGCACACCAAAATGGAAGGTGCGTTTATATTAGGAAGCAGAAAGCAAGATGTTGCTATTTTTGTAAAAATTAAGTCAATCCTGTAAATTTTTCCTGACGTTGCCTCTCCATTTTTGTTGTGTGCAGTAAGTATGAGCAGACTGATGTTTGCCTGAGAAGCTGATAATTCTTCTCCAAATCCATCTATTTATATTCCACTACACCCAGCCCCTTTACATTTGGTGCACGTGGGCGAGGCTGCGCTCAGATGAATGAGAATAGTGAGTGAGTTTGGATATGCCCTCATTGACTGGGTGCTAGGATGCAGAGCTTGGCCCTGGTCGTTGCAATTGCAGAATTAAAATAGGGCTTGCAGTGTTTTTTTTTTTTATGTTTAAGGAATATCTACAAGTTACTACTGGGCTATTACAGTCATTTATGAAGGCTAAATGGCTAAGGAGGTCAATGTCCCTGTCATGAAATGGCTTACTACTGCAATATTAATTTGTAAATTTTAAGACTGAAGCTGTCAAAAATCCAAATGGTACAGCGCTATACAGTATTACTCAATAATCTAAGTGCTGTCCTCTAAGTTAGTCTACATCTGATGATGTCTGGCACATGTATTCATCAATCCATTCAAAATAAGTAAATAAATAAATAAATAAAAACACAGGAGCAATCACAGGTGCCTGTAGAGAACTGGATGATATCATATGGTAATCTCTGTTCATAGTTTACAGCCTTATTATTTAATTATTTAAGATCAATAATGTGAACTCCTAAATACATTTGCCCCTGGAAACATTGAGTCTACTGTGAGATGTCATTATCAGTAGTTTATTTATAAATATGCCTCATTTTCAAAAAGAAAGATGATACTTTGAATAACACAATTAGTGAAATTACTAAAATTGTCCTTGACATGGCACTAATGGCGACCTGCTATTTGGTGACAAGAAGAAGTGCAGGTACAAACATGTTTATGGTTCTAGTTCAATCAAAGCAAACAAAACAAAACAAAACAAAACAAAAAAACAGCCCTTTACTTTTGAAAATTGCTTTTTACTTTTGGAAACTTTTGGAAATCTGAGGAAAACAGTGATATGAAAGAGCTGGAAAAAAAAAAGAAATGAAGGGAAGGGGGTGGGTTATTTTACTGTTTCTAAGGAATTTGTAAAGGTAATTCTTTACCTTTTCCCTATATTGCTTGATGAACAGAATATGAGAGAATATCAGAAAAGTGCAGGCAGTTAGTCATCATGTTTTCCTTTCCCTGAACCATCTGAGAGACAGTGGCCTTCAGCTCAGAAACAGTCATTCAGAGCTGAGGATTAGATGGCTGCTCTAGTCCCTGTGTTGTAGATAAGCAGGCTCAATCAATCCCAGTCCTAACGCCATTTTTGTTCCAGTGCTATCTGTCGGACACACCACAATGAAGCACTCACTGCTAGAGTGGAAAGATTTGCAGCACAGTGTGAAACCCTGCACTGGATAATACTGTATGTTCTAATGGTCGAATAGTACAGGCTGTAATCTAAAATTCTGTCATTTGCTGCAGTTTTGTAATTCTTTTAATCATTGAACTAATTATTTTGGTAGTTGTACTGCTCTTGAGTTTGTGTTGTTAAAGTTCTAACTAATGAAAAGTGAAAGAAGAATGGCCCAAGAACAAAGATAACTCAGTCTTCAACCCCGTTGGTGCATGATTACAAATGCATGTTGCAAGGCCCAGCTATGTTCAAACCCACAGATCTTTATTTCAAATTCTAGTTGAGATACCAAGGTTTCCAAAGATACCAAATATGTCCTGCTGAATTACAGGGAAATGTGTATAAAATTATGCACAAGACATCTAGATATTTTCTATTTGTTGTAATGGTGCAGCTAATAAAATCTTGGGTTTTAATTTTTCACTAAATTTAAGTATGATGTAGCTTCAGTGAAGTGTTGCAACCAGCAGGTGGAGATTATGTTTATAACTTTGTTATACAATATAGAAAAACATGTTTCTTTTAACTTTGAAGCTACTTAAGTGGAAATTTAATGGGAAATCAAAGTTCAAGGAGCTTTAAGACACAATCAAACAGCAGCCACTGCACTAGTACTGAAAGATTTAGCAATAGCGTTACCATTAGACATTTCAAAATTGTTACAAATAACAAAACTGTGTGCCATTGAAAGGGCCTTATGACAGATGAAAAGAGGTTCCCTGTAGTCTCAGAATGCAACAGGCTTGTTAAGAGAACTCCCTCTCACCATGGTAGATGGTGCTGCTGTTGCTGCTGAGGTAGGATTCCACCAGCGGAGCCTGCTCCTCACTCTGCTTGGTGCGGCGAGTGCGAGATCGCCCATCCACGTTAGACTGGACCATTAGAGGCTCCTGCCTCTTCTTCTTCTGCTTCTGCTCCAGGAGCGCTCGCTGCAGTGCAGGTCACATGCACACAAGCGCATGCACGCAAATACATACACGCACAGGAAGATCACAAGACACAGTTTTAGCAAATTAATGCAGATCCACCCACTATATGCAGCATTATAAAATAAAGGGTAAAGTATAACAATAACACTTAAGTAAGCATTCTTTATTGGGATTATGGGTACAGCAGTGAATGATGCAGAGTTAAAATGAGTACCAATACTATTACCACAATAAAGAACATCCTCAATGCTAATAATAGCCATATTTTACAGAACATTTACCAGACACATGTAATGTTTTCATACAGTACATATATGACAAAATAAATAAATAAATGAAAACATCAGGGGCAAAGATGCCTAGTAGCTCCCTGGTTACAAATCAATCTAGACCAATTGGATTGTTTGGCTCAAATCACTTGTTTCACATTTTACATGCTCACCTCTTCTATATATAATGAATTTTCAGGAGAAAAACATTTTGCACATCCCATGCTGTATCTCACACAAAGTTGTAATGAATCCACAGACACAAGACCAAGGTTGTATCCTTGAAGTTGAATAATATGCGATACAGCGCTGTAGCTCTGCTTCCAATTCACCTGAGCTAAACTGAAGATTGATTACTAAGCTTGCACGAGCACTTGTAATCCAGCAATTGCAATCAGGCTGTAAATGTGAATGACATCATTTTGCTTTTGAGCCACATGAACTGTAGTACCCTTCCTGTGAACAGAGCAGACAATATGATTCACCCATGTGATTATGCAGTAAATATTCTGGCAGTTCACTGTATAAGATAACCTAACCCATGTACAGAAAGCCATGTAACATATTCACAGGTGTTATATGTTTGGACTTAAATTGGAGTTATGTTTTTGGACAAGAAGTCCCTTTTTCCATATAGCACCCAAACCAATCACAAGCTAAGAAGCTTTCCAGCCTCCTATCTGCTCTTCAATAGCTCCTGGCAAATCTGTATGTGTGTCAGATTGAGCAGATTCATTATCCCATTTCCCCACAAAATAATTAGTTTCACATTGTCAAATTGGATGGGTTTAATCTGTGATCATCTTTACACTATATGAGAGCCACATATTTTTGTAAGCTCCCTTCAAACTTGACTTTACAGGCAAGAGGTAGCAATGATAAGTGTCACATAAAATTGTTCACAGTCTGAAAAACATTCTTGGGCTTCTATGATAAAAATGTTTAAGGATTATGCTGCCTGAACCATTAACCATTAACCAGCCTTTGACCTGAGGCTGGATATAGTCCTCTCATCTAGGTTGGCTGTCACCTGTGATACACAAATCTTCAAAACAGAGGGGATTCCCGGTGCCAGAGCTCATCAAATATTGAAGGAATCCCTTCTTGCAGAGAATTTTGAGTGTAGTGCATTAGACTTTTATCTCTGCAAATTCACATCTTTACCCAGACAGGCATTGCTAAAACAAAGGCTACATTTACACGCACATTGTAACCCAGCTACTGGTCATATTCCGGTTAAAGCCTTATTTGGGTTAAGCTGTTAACATGAACTTTTGATACCTTGCAACTGAGTACCCATGTCCCAGCCACGATCAGCACAGCCTGCATGCAAAAAGGCTTGAAAAGGAGTAAGATGGTGATATGCTGCAATAACTCATTTAATATCAGTGTAATCCTGATATCTTAACTAGGTTTCTTAATCAGAGTACAGTCCTACCCAGATTATTACCAGTGATGACGTGTACATGCCCTGACTCAAAATCAGGTTACATGAGTAACTGGGTTAAGAATGAAACTCTCTGCACATGTAAAGATAGCGAGTGGTGATTCATTCATTCAGAGAAGAACACACTCATGAAATAGAGAAAGACTGCAGACAGATCCAGCCACAGACCATGATGGGTTTTTATTTTCGTAACAAGAATTGTTTTCGGCTAAAAAGAGGCTTGTCAACACTATTTTTCTACCACTGCTGGCTTATGGTGATGTCTTGTATATATTTGCCCCTTTGAAGTCTTTAAATCTGTTAGACACTGTTTACCGTGGTGCTTTAAGGTTCATAACAAATAGCAGAGCTGTCACTCATCATTGTACCTTGTGTATTTGTGTGGGATGGACTTCACTAACTTGTTGTAGGCTCCAGCAGTGGTATATATTGGTATTTAAGACTCTGTTTGGATTTCTTCTGTCTTATTTGTCAAAGTACATTCAATGCAAGAGTATTGGGAATTGCACTCACCAGATCTATTTCTTTTGAATATGCCAAAGACCCAAACTAAATTTGGTGAAAGGGCATTTCCTTATGCTGCTCCAAATGCACTTTAAGACACTTCAGTCAGTTCAGGAGAAATTAGAAGTAGATTCTTCATGGCCTTGATATTCTTTCTCCTGTGTGTAAATGGTTTACATAATGTACATTCACAGCTCCTGAAATTTTCTTTTATTATTGTACTTCTGTATGAAATGCTGAAAATGTATGTGAATATTGTCTTATTTTAAGTAACTGTGTGGCTGTCTTGGCCAGGACTTTCGTGAAAAAGAGATTTTTTAGGCTAATCTAAATGTTGTTATCCTGGTGAAATAAAGGTCAAATAAAGAAATGAAAGATAAAATCACATGATTCAAGACAGGATATCAACACCTGCAGTTTTCACAGAGCTTAGGGGCAAAAAAGAAACAACAGAAAAGCCATCAGCGGCAATTCAGGGATGCTTGTTTTTCCTGTTACAGTGCTGTTGTTGTCAACAAACAAGGACAACAGGAGTATCAATCGCCAAGCACAGTGTGGTGTCGCCTGTCTTTCGTTTGATCAAAGGATCCTCTCATGTCCTTCCTTGCCAAATCCCTTTCAATAAATCACCTTCAGGCAACAAGAAATGGAGACTGTGGGCAAGGTGAAGCATCACTGCCCTTCCAGAACTCTGTATTTTCTGGATAGCAAATATTTCTACGACCTCATGTTATGTGTGAAAGACTACATCTGTTTTGATACAATAATGCCTTTGCTTAACAAGGGTCATATTGAGTAAGATAAACCATGATTGTTTCTGCAGAGGTACATTTTATAAACGTTTAATTCATAGGACCAATGTATTTCATTGCATTAAAAAAGTTACCATCTTCAACAGGAAAGAACTGCAGATAATAAACTAAGACTCCAGACCAAGAACAACACTCCAAGGTAAATAAAACAACAAACCACAAGTCAACTGCATGATACTTAACCATCCACAGGCTTAATATCAGTGATATCAAGCAAGATTGATTTTTGTAATTCATGTGGTAGTGTGAAATATGAGATACTGTACTAAGATTATAGAATTTCTATGGCCCTCTAATGCATAATAGCTCTGAGGTGAACCAGAAAGTTTGTTTATACTGGACCAATTAGTTTCCTCTCACTATCGCTCTCTTTGGTCCCTCCTATATTCCTTCCTTGCATTTATTGGCACTAGCTGAGCCAGCATATGGATGTTAACATGTCAAAGTAAAGAAATTCACACCAATATCCTTCAGTGCTGGTTTACATTTTGCAGTGAGGCAAAATGAGTGTTTTGAGTTTATACAGTATGACATCTAAGCACCCAAGGCTTTATTTCCAATATGAAGGAAACAGAATAAGATTAATAGGAATCTGCAGTATATAATTCTATATACTGTATAAGACTGATGGCGTGACTCTGCATGAGTAGGCCTCTGCTTGAAATCTCAAACTGACTCCTGCTCTGACTACTGAACTGGCATTAAAGGAGGGCGATGAATATAAGATAAGATAAATCTGAAGGCTCGAGATCACTCAAGAGTGTCAGTGCTGCTGAATGTTATTTGTATGCAGCCCAGTTTTGACAAAGTACTGTCTTTATGTCTTTATTTAGGTCAATTTTACATTTATATCATTTTCAAGTTTACATTTTATCACCAAGTTGACTTTTATCATCATTTACATTAACTTTATTTCCATCAGTTGTTTCACTGACATACAATGTTGTATTCATCCAATCATCAATAATTACTAGCTGCTGAAACATACGTCTGAATCAGTACTTCTGCTGTTGCTAAAATAAATATATTAATATAGACAAAGACAGAAATCATAGCATTTGCCAGAAATATAAACACAGTCTGCGCATTTAGACATTGTACTCTATCCCATTGTTCTAATGAGGATGCCAACTATTTATTATCTTTTTGCCAAAATGTGATTAGTAACAAATCTTAAATCTAGGTTCTTACAGTATAGTGTGAATAATGACATAACATCAAGAAATCATAATCCAAAGACTTCTTCTTATAGTTTACTGAATCACAAAAATTAGAGGTGATAACTCGGTCAGGTATTACTGGAGAAATGAAGACATTATTTAATTGCATTAAGTTCACATTAAGTGTACAAGTGTCTGTTGAAGTGCAAAACACAGTTTTGACTAGTGGAGATTTGTTTGCTTTTAGATTATTTTTGCTTAACCATAATCATGAGAATCACTGGAATGGACTTTTTTGTAGACACTCTGGCTTACATCCATGTTTCTATCACCAGATCACCAGTCAGGAAGATTAATGAGGAAGTCTTAACAATGCCATAGGAGGTCCCCTGATAGAATGGTGGATGTTGGTGTCAGGATAAAACTGACCCATTATAATTGGCTATGTGTTAATCTATTCGCAGAACGGTAGGAAGAACCACAAAAGCTTACCTGTCTGTCCAGTTTCTGCTGTCGCAGGTTGGTGCCCTCATCATCTAAAGTGCTGCAAGGAGGGGAACAAGGAGGAGAAGGGCAGAAATGGGAAAGACAGAGGTTAAAACACTGAAAAATGCCCCTTATCTAAGTTTGACTTTAGCACTCAAGGCAAGATGTCATTTTGCTTCACTGCTTGATCCACTTGCTTCCAATATTAGGGCTATATATTTGTCAGTATGGTAGTGGAGCTGCCTGTTTGTGGACTACAGAAATACACAATGCAGTGTCTCTGAGGACGATGTGCTGCCCTTTAGAATAGCATGCAAGGATGTCCACCACACTGGAAGAAAAACAGAAAGAAATTCTGCTGTGGCCAAAGGTTTTTTTTTCACACATTGAGTCTAAAATTACTCTGCTGAGCACTAAAGTGGTCTGTGCATGAGATACTCTTTGTTCCCTTATGTTAGTTAATTAGTGAGTCTGCAGTCCAGTAATTCATGCGAAATAATTATCTTTAAGTACAGGAA
>OMKZ01015751.1:0-13136 GCA_900302535.1 Neoniphon sammara | reverse complement strand
AAAACACCCTGCTCTCATGGCAGTAGCATTTAGAATAGTCGAAGGATGAGTTACTGGGAAGATTTTCAAGCCTTTCGCATTACAGAAATGTTTGTCTGTAGGTTTACGCAATATTTTTTACATCTAGGTAAAACTCTTTTATGCATCTCTGATGGGCTTTTTTCCATAATATCAATGTCTGAGAAAATATCTCTGTAGGAGTTTAATTTTTAACTCCCACACAGGATAATCTAGCTCAAATCATTTTTCATTTTTTTAACTATCAAAATGTGTTGTTTTCTATGTGTAATGCAATGAAAGAAACATATTTGGTGCCCCCTGTTGTCCAAGGTGTGTTTGTAATGGAGTAATTGGCAGGAAAACAAATAGAAGGAACTGGAGATATGTTTGATCTGTTTGTAATAATGACGTGTTCAGAAGAGTCTGCCATTAATTTTTCCAACTTAAACCACTTGCTAAAGTGGATATGACTTACAGTATTGATACTTTGAGGAAGTTTATTATTTCACATTACAGTGTGTACAGGCTCTTAGATCTTGCTGCCAGTAGCCCTGATCCAGCAGGTCACAGAGGGCTGCCAGAGTTTTAGATTTGGTGCAGGAACTGAACTGAGCCACCTGATGAGAGACAGAGAGGAGCGCTGGCTAGACTGGGCCGCATCCCACCGCTGAATCAGCACTTCTCCTCTGTGCATCAGGCCATTTGGACCTACAAGACGACCAAGTGACCTGTGTTGAATTATCACTAATTCAAAAGACAACAGCGGAGCACATAGCTGTGGCCGGCTCTGCTCACAGGAAGACAGGAGGACGGGATGAGGAGATGGTCTCGGCAGATTAAGCTGAAACTCGATCGGATCCATGAAAAGTGGACGGCAAATTCTCTTTTCCTTTCATGTTGCTGCAATATCTCCAGGTTGACGGTTTTGTGTGTTTGGCCTCCTGTGCCTGCCTCCTCTTCCTCAGCTTCCTCCCTTCCTCTTCCTCTTCTTCTGCTCTCCCTCTCCCTCAAATGATCACGATTCCAAAGAATGTCTCTCTGCAAGTGTTTAACACACTGTTCTTTGAAGAGTGGTCCAAGTGGCTGCTTTGTCTGTGCTTTGTTGTTCTAAATGCTAGCTGTATTAAATCACCTCCCGGGCCCGGCCTGTGTGCTTCATCTTCTCCAAAGCTCCATCGACATTCTCCCCTCACCAGAGGAGGAAGTCCTGTTCTGCACCGCTGAGGTTGTCGAGGGACTTGGCATATTTACACAGCTTTTTAATGCAACTCTAATAGCAGCGTGACACTTTAAATGCTGATTTTTGTTGCTCTTGGACCGCTATCCCTCGGCATATATATCATCACAGTGGAGACAGGAGTTGACTGAAAGAGAACGGGTTGCTTCTTTGTCACTTCCAATAAATGCTAACATACTCTCTCGTTCTCCCTCTAGTTTAACCTAGTCCTACAGAAGCACAGCGCCAAGTGGGAGAGGCTCGAAACAGAGCTGTAGATAACTTGCTGAAAGGTAGTCTTGGTGCAAACATGTGATGTATGAACTATGCTGTAATGTAAAGGAACAGTTCCCCCGAAATCCAAAAAAGATATTTTTCCTTTGCCCCTATAACAATGTGCAACACTGACAGTTTCTGTGTGAGTTGGCAAGGAAAACATTTTTTTTTCTTGTTGGGTGAACTGTTCCTTTAAGTCATGAGGAAATTCTACATTTTAGTTAGAATGTAGTGTTTTTTTGTGAGTTTAAGAGTTGCCCATGCCCATTAAAATGCTCTTTAATTCAGTCTCAAACCAGAAAACAAATTTTGTTTTTTGTTTTTTTGTTTAAGTCTCATACACAGAGGCTTACATATGTTAATGTTTTTCACATGGAACACACCCATACCTGAGTTTAACAGTCCGATTCAGGGAAAACACAGTGGCTCGTGTTTGCTTTTTCATCCAAAACATTTGCATTTGATATTTTTTACAGACAGTCTTATAAAAAGATATGTGAGATGATGGAATAACTACAGAGGGGGAGCAGTGAACCGGGCAAAGGAAACACACCTTTCTTTTACGGCTGGGCATAAACAGTAGTTTATGGTTGGAGTTTTACTGTCATATTGCATAACTAGGCCCCCTTTTGAAAAGAGGTTAAGCTCTAGCTTAACCTCTTATGAAATGTTCTTATGAAATGTTTGAATCTCTCACTCCTACACCTGAATGAATTAAATGTGGGGTAAAGGTCCTTGAAGGCAGCAAGGGTTAGGATATTCCACACTCAACGGGCCTTTTTTTTCCCATAGGTATTTTTCAGTGGACATCAAGGGGAAAAACACTGTGTGCATGTATTATGGTATGGATTTACTATACTATGACCCTCCCCTCACCAAGTCTGGATAGAAAACAAGCAACTGACCACAGATAAGTATCTCTACTTTGAAGAGAGCTCCCCTCCAACTGCCAGCGCTCTGAGAAAGATGAGCTGCTCTTATCAGCTCCCTCAGTGCGCAGCCTTCACCTCTGCCTTATACAGACTGGTATCTGCCTTTTGTCAAACAGCTACCCTAATTTTATGGCTTTACTACCCTTTGTGTGCATCTCCTCAGCCGTGATAGCGTTCAAAGGTGCATCCACCCAAAGATAACAATTTACAGTAGTTAATTGGTGATTAAACGACAAGATGTCCTTGTAAAACTTCGCTACCTGTGTTGTGGTGCTTTAAAAAAGTTTTTAAAAGATGAGAAAAACAGTTCATTGGGATTTAAAGGAGCATTTGTTTGTTTTAAGGGTAATTACAGACTCTTTTATTGGCAATGTTGCTGGAACCTGTAAAAAGCTTTATAGGCATAATATACAGTATCAATAAAGATGAAGATGTCTTAGTGTTTTTCTTTGAAATGAGAGTTCTCGATCAAGTTCAGGGGGCCACGTGCTTCGTTTTCGAGTTCAGGATTTTCTTGTAAGTTGATGACTGTGATTATCTAATACTAATCTGCCAGACCAGGTCTCTCTCCTGCTGTCATCTTCAGGGACAGCCAGATTTTACACCAGGAACAGGTCTGCCAATATGAGATTTGCAGCCTTCCCAGCCAGGGCCAGAGCTCTAAACCCATGTAATTACATTTTAAGCGGCATTGGCTGGTTGAAATACCTAGAGTAATTAGTTTTGTTTTTCCACTCTTCCTATAATCTTCTCCTTTTGTGTGAGGGTTTGGACCAAGAGCTGCAGCGAGGAACAGCACGAGTCAGTAGGTAATATGGAATGAATTAAAAAACTGACGTAGTTGGATGTAAGAATAGAATGAATCCCCCACGCACGGACCACCTGAAATTTGTTTTGGGGGTTGTTTCCTTTGATTAGGAGTGTTATGGGAGTGCTGTATAAATATAAAAGCTGTCCAGACTGTTTTACAGTGTTTATTTGTAGTACCACCTGTGTTTCCATACAGAGGAATGAGGCTGGGATGGTGATGAGGAACATAAGAGCATAAAGGAAATACAGTTCCTGCTATGGTGCTGCGAGGGGCACAGAGTTTGGACCGGCCAGCCCAGAGCCAAAAAACACGCCTATAAAGCACTTCTTAATCCATTCCTGCCTTGATGAGACCAGCAAATCCTTTTAGATTGCTCGAAATCTCCAAGGCACAGTTGTCATTGGGCTTTCAGAAGGTCTCCCACACCCGCCCCTCCCCTCCTCTCCGTCTCTCTGCCTGCTCTCCTCCTCACCTCTTCCCCTCTCCACGTCTCTCTCCCTTCTCTGTCAAATATTTATAGCTGATGGCAGATAAGATTATTTCAGCCTCGGACCTCTCAGTGCCAGCTGCTGCAGACCTTTGCTCACAATAAAGTGTAAGATGCGTTCCAGGCAGGGGGAAGATTGTTTTATTTGGAGCTCATCCTAGAACTCTATTGATAGGAGGGTTAGGCTGAGAGGAGCAGGACACCATCGCAAGGAGAGAGAGAGAGAGCATAAGGCAGACAGAGAGAGAGAGAGAGATAGGGATCTCTTGGCTCAGTGCTTCAATGCTGCCCGTTATCTTAAAATGTAGGGAATTTTCTTCTTTCTTCACTCAAGGTTTTTTTGTTTTCATCCAAGGGAGGGAGAGCACACGCTGGGCCGGTGGCAGTGGTTTTCAACCCTGAGTTTATGACATTTTCAGGGTGAAGAACGCAGTGTTTTTTTTTTGTTTTTCTGTTATAGGTCAGGAGGAAGAGCTGTCAGCGCTCGTCTGTTTGCCAGCTCAGGGGTCTTACTCGTGAGCCAACATCTCCCTCGCACGCATTTTGCTTTATTCTTTACTGCCAGGGATTTTGTGAGTCATATGGGAGATGATTTGCACAGTGTATATACAAGCTGACCACCAATATATTAAAGAGGATTCAAAGCGTAGACATACTACATAATTCAACTCTGCTGCGTTACCTTTTATGCCCTTTATATAAATTATTTACCATGAATGTAAACATCAGTACACAAGCTGACCTTCATGTAATTTGAAGTTTGGTGAAACGGGGAATCCTGTTATGGTTTTAGGCTTAAAGCTGGCCATATTTTGAATATTTCTGCATTGTCTGTTTTACATACAGGCATTAGTCTGTGTGAAACCGTGTCAGTGTCTCTTTATGTAATGCATAAATCAGCATGATGAGATGCCAGGGCTAATCCAGCTGAACACACTACAACCTGTCATAGTTGGACCAAGATTGGCCTCCTCACCAGTCAGCTCATGAGTGGAAAATTAATCTTGTTTAATAAAATAGAACGCCATCTGGGCTTCGCAGTCAAAATTGTTACAATATGTGAAAGCCATCCCAAAAAAAGTTTTATTAACCTCAAGCAACCCTGGAGTTTCTGTGGCTGCACAAACAGTTTGGAAGCACATAGTGCAGCAGATGGACAGAGAGGAAAAAGATAGTGGCGCTGCACTGACTAAAGAGCTCTTTCAGCTTAACTGTCTCTGCTGGGTTGATAAACAGTGAACAAATGCAATACAACATTTGGACTCCTTTTTGCCTGTGGATCTTAAATGTATACAGCGGAATCAAATGAGCACAAGTTTCTAATCAGCATTGCATGACCACATCTTACAATGTTATCACACACCATCTCTTCAGTTATCGTTATCCAGAGTTCATCCAGATAATAATTCTGTGTACCTGCAAGTTCAGAAGCAATATGAGGCAATATATGGGTGTCGGTGTCACTCTTATCAGCTTTGCAGCTTGATCTGCCCAGAGACTTGGCACATGGATGTACACAGAAGAGCTGAGGTCAATAGAAAGTGATTTGAGTTTATTTTTTTATCAGCAATATGCAACATGACATGACAACCTTCTCGTGCCAACAGATTTTTCAGTGTTTGAATTTGAGGGCGATGCACCTCCTGAGTTGAAAGTGTCTTGAACAGCAGCCCTGGTGCTCACACAGACTTTGTCCCATGTACTCCACTTACGTCCGCTCCCTATCTCTCCTCATTGTTGACATGTTGTGGGGAAGCAACACCAGTGGTGCCCTCTAATGGTGAACAGCCAGAGAAGAAATAAACATGAGCCAGTGAGCCGTTATCAGGGCTACTGTCTATCGATTTCTTGGAGCGACTTTGACCTTCTTCTTCACTCACTGGCTTCCTGTTACAAAGACTCATGCATATTCCATATCTTCAAAATAGAGCCTTTATCTAGTTCACTTCAGTCTATTACTTTATCAGTGTCTACAGCCTGACCTTAATGACAAAACACTATATTAATGCTGTAAGGAATAATAGTGTGCCTCTGGTACTCAGTAATGACTTGTCCCTTGTGGTGTTTTCAAAATAGAGTATGGAATCATACTCTTGTAAGATATTACATATCATATAGTTTTGTTGTAATATTTGTGTTGCATACTTCTAGGATTAATTTTATGGGAGGAACAGTTTCTTAACAGCAAACCATATTGACTGAATGTGGAAAATATTAGGGATCATGAAGCACACTGATGAAGTGAATCCATGTAAAAAAAAAAATATCATTGATTTCCTTAATTAAAATATACCAATCACAAAGGAGATGTAGATAAATAAAAATAGTTAAAAAAAATGTTTAAGCCACGAGGCAACTGAGATGTGGATTGTGCGAAAGGAACTGCAGCTCAGTATCAAGAAAATGTCCCTAATATGTTGTACATTCAATGCGGATTCAAATATAATGCTGCGAACTCCACTCAACATCTCTTTTGCAACAAAAGCTGTTTAAACCTGATCTACTAAAAATATATTAGTTCTGTTTTTATGTAAGAATCTGTCAAAAACAAATGCCACTTATCTAATCTTTAAATGATTATATCGTGTCAGTAGACATACAATGTCCATGTGTCTGTAGCTGCCCACTACACTAGGGAGTTGCTTTATATGTATAAGACCTTGCTAGTGAACTTTACAACATCCAAACAATTTTTTTTTCCAGACTGGAGCCAATAGTTTACATACGCTGTCTGCTGTCTGTTGACTCTTCCTAACGCTATACCCCTCCACTCTTACCAGACACTGTGTGTGAGAGGGATACATGCATTTTCACACACATGATTGGATGTTGGCCTCCTCAGCTTATGGTGTGATAGCTGTCATTATAACCTTTCAAAGAGCAAGCGTCAGTTGGGGGCATAAAAAAAGAGCAATTATCAGAGCAGCGCAGCAGATCCTCTCTCAGGGCAGATGCCTGTGATAAGATAGTGATAAGGCTGCTATCTGGCCTGCACATCAATAGGGTTGTCATGTGCGGACCACGGCATGTCATCATCACCGTCAATGTGTCCTCTGTGGCCGATGGTCCGATGCTGATGACGGAACAGCTAACAGGCCCATTAGAGCAATGAGGCCTGCAGGCAGGCAAAGAGACAGAGTGGTGGACAGGGAGTGGGCCGAATATAAAGTGCATCTGCTTAACGACTCTGAGATGTAGATTAAAGCTGTATAATATCCACGGTAATGCGATAAGAGCAGACTGTTGTGTCGATAAACAATCGCTCTCTTATCCTTAGCAACATTGGACAGTAGTTCTAAAGGAGTGCATTTCCTTTTACTGTGCACTTTCACACCCGTTGTTCATTTCCCCCCAAGACCAACCTTTAATATAGTTTTTCAATGAACTACTCCACTTTCAAAATGGGTACGATACAGGGTTTGTTACCTTATGCGTCTATGTAAATGAGGACCACCAATAGGATAGAAATGACATCAATAAACAAGTGCTATCGCTCACGTCTCCTCCCTGTCCCTCTCTCATCTCTGCCTGTGCCATCACCAACACTCACTTTGACTGCCCAGTACAAAGGTAAACTGTTTATTGGCACTATTCTCCATCTAATGGAAGCCACAGAGTGTTGCATGATGAAGGTACTACTTGTGTTTTTTCATATCAGGATCCAGATAACTGGCTACCAACCTTGCTTGGAAATATCTTATTATCTGTGGAGATAAGGAGGAGAAAGCTGCGGGGCTCAAAGGGTATTGAGAGCAGAGCTCACTGACTGTCCATCAACCAAAAAACAAAACAAAACACTTTTATTTACTGCACTGAGAAACAATAGTATTTGAATTACTACTGATACTATGTGCATGAATGCTTCCATGAAATATTAACTTGAATCACACACTGGCATCATACTTTTATATGACAACTAAATTTAACTGTGTCAGGTAAAACAAAACCTTCTCTTTTATAATAATCCTCAAATGTATTATCAACATATTTTTGTAAAGACCATTCAAAACACAAATTATTGCATAGTATTTGCTTTTACTTATTAAAAACAGTAATCTTCTAATAAATTTTTGCAAGACGCCAAAGAAGTATCACAATAAAGGTCCCTAAGGAATACTGTAGGAATGTTATATCATAGGAGATAAAACATATGACCACTATAGACTCACTATTAAGTAGCCTACCACACAAACACACTGCAAGATCATGTAGGAATTTATAGTGATGTAATGATAGTGATGCCTCTTCAATTTAATATTTTTATGCCGCCATCCCATTTTAAGAAGTTGACCTTACTTTTTTATAACATGGGGCAATGTGCTTGAATCATTCAGCATCTTGAAGTTTTTTTAATAGCGTCTAGCATTGAACTTTTTACAGGGTGAAGCCTGAGCTGCGCTCGTTCCTGCCCAGCTAACAACCTTGGTCGCTCAGTTGTCGCAGAGTGTCAGTTCACCCTGAGCCTTCGCTGAGCCTCTGTTTGTGTTCTGGCTAGACATCGACTATAATGAGCGTTGATTAGTTAACTTGTTTAAATGCCTCTGCTATTTCAGTCTCTGTCGCTCATCCATCCATGTGTGCCCAGCTCCGCCGCCCTCGCCACCCTCCCACATGGGTGACATTCCACAGAGGTGTCTGAGCTGGGTGAGAGGCTACTACTGGGCCAAAGGGATCTGGGAGGCAGCAGTCTGAGCAGTTCAAACTCAAATGCTACTCTCTCCTGCCAGTTCACAATAATGATTCAACGTATATCCAGTTCATTAATAGCTTTTACATTTGGCCTTCTAAAGTCTCGTACACTGCAAAAAAAATTAATCTTAACAAGTCATTTAGCCTCACATTTAATTTTTTTTAAACCAGTGAAAAATCTGCCAGTGAGATAATCCCGCTTATTTCCAATATAGTTTCAGTTTTTTCAGTAATATTTCTGCAAACAAGTATAAAAAAACAAGGCGGAATTAGACAGATCAGTCCACTATAGATAAAGACAATGAGACTTGATTCAACAAAATTCTGGGAACAAGTTTATTAGAACTGCAAGTAAGTGGGATTATTTCATCCCACTGGCAGACTTTCTTCACTTGTTTTAAAAAAAACAACAACAGCAAGATTTTACACTGAATAAGAGACTTGTTAAAATGGAGATTTTCTTGCAGTGTAGGTCCTCACTGGGAGTAATCGCCTGGCGTGGAGGAAGTGATGCGTTTTACATTTCCAGCGGTTTGTTTGGAATCAATAGAGGAAGAGCTTGATAGTTAGCATGAGCAATGATGGCTGAACAGACAAAGAGAACAGCGCCACCTAGAGAAACTCAAACTTCATCAACAGAAAATCCAAAGAAAAAGACGTTACGGTAGATTGACGGGTGACCTCTGCGAAGTCTAGTGCAGAAACACTGCAGAAATTAACTTTTAGCAACAAAGATTTAGCACTACAACGCCCCAACAAATTTAAGAGATTACAACTGTAATATTCTCAGTTTGTCTTCATGGCTTCTGTCTGTCTCTTTCCCTCTTTCTCCCACTTTTCCCCCCTATTTCTGTCTAGTCTAACAGTCTACAGATGTGAGGAGGTGGTGTTGGGGCTTCACAGTCACCACACTGCTTTGCCCTCCTCCTTAATCCATGAATCCACCTACACTGACTGGACCTCACCCTCAGCCTGTTATTCTTTCCAGCGGGGAGGTAAATAAATGTCACCGGGGCAGGGAAGGGCCTGTCTTGGCCGTCCAGTCGACGTCTGTGATGCTGAGTGGTGTTTATTTGTCAGTGCTCGCCCCGTCGCTCCCTTCAGCCCAGCGGAACCCAAAAATGTGAGTGACTTTGAGTGGGCAGGGGTCGGCCACAGCTCCTCAAGATGAAGATCTATTTTTGAAACGAGCGAACTGCTGTTCAACCGAGTCTCGAGAAATGGCCTTTGCGTCGGCTGCTCGGACCGAAGTCGATATTGTGACCCTTCAGCTGACTCTGAGCCGAATTTTTTGACCGGTCTCCAGTCCGCACATGCTGCTCTAGCTCTTGCGGTGTAACACTGCATCCTCAAAGTCTCCTTAAGTGTTCGGTATTCTGTTACAAGAGCACTAAATCTGCGAAAATCCAATACAAACCAATAAAAGGTTGAGTTTTCAGCATTACAAGTAGCAAAGAAGCTTATCTCTTTGGTGGCTCCCAGGTCTTAGCTGTTATGTTTTTCTTGCGTTTTGAGCAGGCCAAGCTTCTGAACTTTGTGGGTGTGTGTGCTCATGTGTGTGTGCGCACTTGTGCTTGAGTGCGGTGCTTGCCCACGAGTGTGTTCCCTGACATAGTGCTCTGCTGAGACTGCCGCCTGCAGCCGCGGCGTTGTTGAGCAGAATAAATGGGTTTTTATCTGATGGATGGAGGGTACGTGCCGGCTTGTGCGGCGAGGTGGAGGGGGCCCGCCTCCAGAGAGGCTTTGAGCAGCCCAAAGATAAAGACTCAGAAGTGATGGGCTCTCTGTGATGCCCTTTTGTGGGAGGAAATTTAATGGAAGTGGTTACATTGGTAGCAGATGGAGCCGTTTCCTGGATCTCAGTCACGGTAGAAATCGCAGACAGCACCGCACACACACACACACACACACACACACACCACCCCTTTAAATTTGTTCACCAGATTTACAGTACGATAGAGACAGAGGGATAGAGCAGGGAAGTGTTTATTTGCCTGGGACCTGAGGCACTAAGGGTTCATATTTTGCAGCATTTTTTTTGTCTCTCCGCCCCTCCCCCCTCTCTTTCTCTCTGGGTGTCTTACCCGTGTGTGTGTGTGTGTGTGTGTGTGTGTCTCATGCCCTCTCTGTCTTCTCTATTTTTCTTTTTGGCAGCCTGTTTTCATGATTCCCACGAACCCCTGGGTCGCCCCTCCGGAAGCTGGAGCTTCAGGCTGACGAATTTGGTGATTTGGTGAAGAAGAAGAAGAAGACGAACAAGAAGAATAAGTGTCTGGTGAAGAAGATTGTGCCGCTCAGCTTTTACAGGTGTGTGTGTGTGCTGGACAGAGACACACAGCTGTGATTGAGCTGTAGTGCCTGAGTGAGAGAGAGTTGGAATTTGTCTGGCTTTGTGTGTGTGTGTGTGTGGGAGGGTGTGCATGGGCATGTGTGTGGGGGCCGGCTGTGTGTGCATGGGTGGTTCGGGTGGGGGGTGAGCGGTTGAGTGAGATGACAGTAATAAATTCATTCACTTTAGGGCCTGTTGACTGCACCATCAGTCACATTTATTGATAATGTGTTGAGCTGACATACCTCCAAGACCTTCTGCGCTCCGTAACAACCCAACACATCCCACATAACAACGGCTAGCTGAGCAACCAACATCTGTCAACTTGTGATGTATTTGGCCACATAATAATAACTGATACCACATTGAGATATCCATTACCCCCCTAGGGGTCCTCCCTCTCAATCTGAATTAAGTCTGAGGTTTCAAGTTAAGGCCCGACACACTCCACAGCTCGCCCTGCCCAGAGCCAGGAGCTGAAAATAAAGTCAATGTTGAATTTGGCCATTGTTGGAGGAAAGTTTTTTTAATGAAATCAAATGCAAATTTGGTGCGCTGAAGGCACCGACCATGGGGTTTGTGTAAGTCACGGTTAGTGATAAGCGCGGTGCTGTTTCCCCGGCCTTTGTTTACAGTCTGGGAACGGCCACGCCGACACAATCCAGCTATTTTCTGATGAGGATGATTAAGTTTAATAAATTAATAGCGGTGTTTTCGATGAACATGAAGTAATAGGAACGAGCCCATGCGAAAAGCGAGCAGGGAAGCTGATTTGGTTTGACAGTTTGTATGATGCCTTGTTGATGTTTAAGTTCTTTGCTCTCGTCTGGAATGTGAATTCCAGTGTGTGCAGCGGAGAAATGGAGTTTAGGCCCCGTTGATTTTAGCTAATTAAGCCAGACTCCTGAATGTTTCGATGTAAGTCGGTGATTAGAGGGCTCTGAGAGGGTTTTGAAATCAAAGCCAAACAGTTGTGCCCCTGTTCCCTTCTGTAGTTATGTGTGGAACTTGGGCTTTGTTTTAGTGGAGGTGCATTTCACAGCTGAACGGCAGCATTTTGTGCAGCAGACAAACTCCGTAAATGTCGCTTTTCAAAATGGACTGACCTTTTGATTGTATTGCATTTTTGAATTTCATTGCTGCCAGGTATTCTCCTCTCCACAGAGTTACGGACTTATTTTTTTATAAAGGACAGCGAGCCATGCACTGGGGAAATTCCCATCAATGGTCAAAACATACTGCAGCAGTTAAAGCAAAGTTGGTGGAGTGATATATAGCAGCCACTTAGCAGACCCATTTCTTATCACAGTTTAAAGGTAGGCCTCCATTTTATTGACTGCTGTTTTCAGGCATTTGACCTGCAGCCATCAACGGTTCTCTCCCGCTTGTTATCGCTCTCTCTTCCTCGCTGCTGCTCCCTCATTCTCGCTCACTCCCCTATCTCTCTCCACTCCTTTTCTTTGCCTTCACTCTTTTCTCCCTCCCCCGTTTCTCCTTCCCTATGCTTCTCCTTGACAAATGCGCAGCCCTCCTGGTGACCTCTCAGCGAGGTCATGTGGACCAACGCTGAGAGATAGAAGCACCGCAGAGGGACAGAAATAAAAGGAATGGAGTTTGGTGATCCATTACATACATCTGTATCTTTGGTTGTGTACAGAAACAGTCCAAGCTGCCAATTCCCTTAAAACCTGTACATTTGCAAATCCAAAGGAGACCTGGATTCATTTAAATAAAATGGTGCTGGCAGGCCTATTTTAACTGTTTTTTTTATTTTATTTTTTTCAACCTTTCCCTTGTATGGTGACCATTTTCTTCTCTTTTGAGTCCATTCTGATAAAAACCATGATTACAACTTTGATGTGAGTATTCTCATTTTAATGAACACAGCTGGGGAAAAAAAACAGACAAAGCACACTGCGCCCAAGACTTAAAATTCCACCAAAAATAGAGTAAATACATGTACAAGCCAAAGGTTGCACACACTAAAAGATGACTATAAATGTGCTTAGTACATTTCAAACGCACTGAGCACGTTTATCATATTTTAGTGTGCGTGACCTTTGGCTTATAAATGAATACAGCTGGGCTTGTATTAATAGGCTAAAGTATTAATAGACAGAAATAGAACAAAGTTGGCTGCATGTTACCTGTTAATGACTAGAAAGGAAGGGCACCTTCAAACCTTATTAGCTTGATGATGTCCTCTCCACAGATCCACACACACTGATCCAAGGCTGAACTCAACAGATAAGCTTCACGGGCCAAGCATGTGTTATTAATGATTTGAAGTCCTCAGTGTGTGTGTGTGTGTGTGAGAGAGAGAGAGAGAGACAGAGAGAGAGAGGGAGAGGATAGACAGAATGATAGAGCGAGTGTGTCTGTGTTTGGCTGTCTAT
>OMKZ01015750.1:0-10008 GCA_900302535.1 Neoniphon sammara | reverse complement strand
AAAGCAGCAGTAAGCGATTTTGGCTAACTTCCCATCTGTTCTTGCAGTTAGCTCTCCCCGCCCTCCTCCCCACGTTATCACAGGAGCGCTCAGTGGAGAGAGAGAGAATGTGTGTTGGTTATGTGTGTGTGTGTGTGCGCATGCACGCACGCGTCAGTATCACAAGTGTCAGTTGTCATGTGTCACATGCTGGGGGATGTGGACGTAAAACTATGGTGGGGCAAATTAAACTTTCGCGGCCTGCCACAGTTTAATGGGAAACACTGCTTACAATATTACTTTTTTTTTCAGCAGTCTGAATTCACTGAGTGTATTTGGTTGTGTAAGCCATTCCTGGGAGCACTGCAAGTCAGTTACACTGAAATTCTGCTTCCTGATTATGAACGCGCACAGAGGACCGCCTCTTTGTGGAGTTCTCTCTCCTGATTGGATAAAGTGGGAACGTTATACCAGAAATTTGACTTGCTGTTTACTACAGAGCGGAGGCACTGGCAGACCCATGTTACTGACCAAGCACTCTATAACAGTGATTGCTGGCGCAATATAGAGCTATTTAACACTTAACAAAAAAAATATCGCTTACAGCAGCTTTAAGTAATGTTAGACTGAAGCCTATCAAAAAAGTAATAAGTAAGGGAGGAGGCAGCTAATGTTCTGAAGCCTAGTGTTCTTGCTACCAACAGAAAAATAGTATACTAATTTATCTAGGTTAGCTAGTTAGCCTAGCTGACCTACAAAGTAGCCTGTAGCTATAAGCTAATTAGCTAGCCTAGCTAACTTCTCTTTTGCCAGCTCTACTCATTGAGATTCAACTCAACAAACAAGATTATTTCCGAGAAATGTTCATATCACAAACTCCAACCTGTACCACATTCAAATCAATGAGAAAAACAACCAAAACAGAATGACTGGCAGTCATCAACAGCTTAGAATTGCTTGGTTAAGATTTTCTGCGTTTTTGGGTTGTAAAAAAGTTTGACCTCCTTTGGGACTCACAAAAATAGATAAGATTAACTAGTCACTACTCAACTTAGACCTAACCATTAACCCCACTTGGAAATATTGTACATGCCAGTATGTTAATCATGAATCCAGACAAACCCCACTGAGATGTTAATCTTAAAAATAAAAGTCTAATTTAATAGAAATACAAAGTCCATTGGGGCTTTTGTGCTTAGCTTTGAGATCAACAAACATGGTTGGTGTAAGCAAGCTTTCTGAATTGAGTTACATCTATGTTGACAGAAAATGAGCTTTAATGGGAGTAGGCGGCAGATATTAGAAACAATAGCTGGTCAGACACCCTCTCACATCAAAAAAAAAAAAAAAAAAAAAATCCTCAAAAACACAAAAAGGTGATGATTCCAGCAAACAACCAATGCATTTATCAAACAATGTGATTAATCTTTTTTATTGTTGAAAAAATAATGAATATATGTTTTGTAGCAGTAGAGGATTTTTTGAAAATGAGATCTTCCCCTTAAGTACACTGATATTCTGTGTTCTGCTTTAGGCTCATTTGTCAGACATTAATAAATCCAGTCTATTGAAATGAAAACACAACTTAAAAGCCACAGTGAGAAACTGGACAGCTTTGCTTCCATGACAAAAAGAGCTGGCCAGGGCCACTCAGTTATTACCCCCAAAACAACATGTCTGGGATTTCAGTTTTGTGGCTGAATTCAAATAAATCAAATACTCTTACAAAAACTGAACTGGTGCAATCTATGCCACCAATCATCAAAAAGAGGTATTTGATTTCAGACCAGCAGCCAAACACAACCATGCCACATAAACCCTGGAGGGAAGGATGCATTATGTTCAGCTCTTACAACCACACTGACATTACTTTCAGCAATTCCTGACTGTGGCTCTTTTTTTGGCCCGAAAATTTCAGGCAGGCATTACATGAAGACACTTATGTGGATAAAAGAGGAAGTTCTTACCCAGAAGAAAAATGCAGAGGGACTTCCCAGCCACTCAGAATTAGGGATGGACATACAACATGGATAAAACCTGTCTGTGCAAAACGAATGCTCTTTTGAACCACCAGTCTTTTGCTAAAGTACATTCCTAGGTTGCTCCTTTTTTTTTACCTGTAGTACATACTGTGTATTCTGCCCAAAACTGAGCTTCTCATACTTGACTATATTATGCTGCATTCACATCCCATGGGAGAGACAGTGCATCAGATTTTTCTGCTTGAAAAAAAAAAAAGAGTCATTTTTAAGATGGTGAATACTACTTGGGAACTTGGCGTTTGGTGATTGACCTCAACTTCCTCAAGTCAGGGGTGAGTAGTGAAATATTTGTTTCAAATAAAAAATAAACTAAAAAATTTCATGACATGTCAAAGGTCAGAAAACTCAAATTTAAGAGCATAAAACAAGTATGAATGAGTAAATTCTTTCAGCTGTTAAGTATTTTGGATTGTCGTTCCCATATGACATGAATGTAGCATTACATCCCAAACTGAGTTCAACTGAAAGCTGAAATGCAGAAAAGGGACAAAAAATGGCTTCAGCTGGAGCTACAACCATTGCAGAAAACACTGGATGCTGATTGGCTGGGGAGACACTCGTCTCCTGTTGTCCCTTCCTACATTTTTCTTCTCGGTCTCCATTAAGAGAGAGCAAACGGTTGGTTAGTCTTTTTTTGTTCACAGCAAATGGAAATAAAACATGTAACATATCAGCTATTCCAATAGTTTTCAGTGCATAACAGACAATAAAAATGAAAGAAGAAAGTCTACTAAACAAAATGCACAAAAGTCATGTTTATGTCCTGGCCTTAGTAAATATGAAGGTAACTAAGTTTCTGGCCATGAGAAGCGCTGTGGATGGGTTTTGTTTTACCAAGAACATGTACAATTGAGCTGTAAACAAATTAGAGCATTATGTAGAGCAACTTGCAGATACACTTTTTCTTTTCAATTCAATGTTATGTTCAATCCACAGATTTTTTTTTCCTTTTGTGTCCTAATCATAACTGGTGAAACAGCAGAACAGCCACAGCACTAGGGATGCACCGATACCACAGTTTCTACTGAATAGAGTTGGACCGATACTGCAGGCCAATATTACCCTTTCATTACAAATCAGACCTGGTCTGGTCAGTGTCATCCACCTCTAATATGATGGATGTGATGCAGTTTGACTTTTTTTGATCAATACTAGACTGGTTGCCTTATGATGTTTTGATCAGTCTGCACACAAGGACACGTGACTGTTTTTATTCTTATTATTGTCCTGGGTTTAAATGATGATTAAATGACCATTCTCTCTGTCATGAGAATGGTCAAACTTAAATGTATCGAAAATCGGCACAAAATAGCAGCTATCAGTAGCTTCAATTCAAATATCCGTACCAGCTTTCAAAAACCCACGTCAAACCTACTATCAACTCTACATGCATGCGATTTAGCGTTCTAAATGTGCAAAAAGACTCACTGATATATTTGGGAAATATGTGTGCCTAGTAATGATGCCATGACAAATTCCAGTATCTGTAGCAGTGCATCCATACATTATGTATATGACACTTTGATGCAGAGGAGGTGTGCAGCATTACCCGGGTCTTGGGATTGGGACTGAAAAATACAACCGACTCTTCAACAGTTGTACGAAAGTATCGGGACCACCATCCTAACATGGCCTTCCACACATTTCATGTTTCCACTGCCTTAAAAATCCCACTAACATCGCTCACCTCTGTTCAGCCACATCTTCTTTGTGATCAAAATGGATTTGAAGTTGCATTAAGTTAGTCTTATTCTCCCGTAGCACAAAATGACCACACAGCAGCCATTTAGACATGAAACAGCAGGTGAACACAGATGTTACTAATGACATGAATGAAGGTTCTGCTCCATTTACCTGAACCAGGGTCCTGCTATTGTTCATGCTAGCTCACTGGAAAGACTCTGCTTAAATGGAACAGAACCTTCATTAATGTCATTAGTAACACCTGTGTTTACCTATGTTTATTTCATGGTTGCTGTGGAAAAAGGTCTATTATATCTGCAGGGGTTGATCAATAGCAATGACTCAACCATTACTAGCAATTCAAATTCCCAGACAATCCCAAGCTAGCTTACTCTTCTCATTGGTGAGGAAGTGACTATCATTAAAATTTGTGTTACGCCATGTTCACGTCCTCATTGGATTCATGAGATGGTTTCGAAACTCCCACTTCCGGGTTTGCGAAGTTAGATGTAAAAAATCCAGTTGCATTCATGTGCTTCGGAACTCGGAAGCAGAAATGACATCATTAACTTGCTAAAGGAATACTCGAACATTTTGGGCAATACTCCCTTTTTCCAACTAATTCAGACTGAGACAAGATGTTTGATACCGTTTTCACCTCTGTGCGTCCACTGCTTCTGTTCTGATGGTTAGCATTTTGTGTCTAAAGACTAAAGTCTACAGGAGTCATTAGCCTAGCTTCGTCAAAGTGAAAAAATAAACCTGACAGCAACTCTGAAGCTGTCTTATTTACATGATGTATCTTGTATTTGAAATACATATCTTGGAATTTTTTTTAAAAAATGAGGGTCGTTTTAGGAGAAGTTAGATGGTAGGAACTATAACATTATAGTTCCTACCATCTAACTTGTCCTCAAATGACACGTTTTTTACAAAAAAAATTCCAAGACATGTAAGGTTTATTTTTTCACTTTGATGGAGCTAGATGAGCTGGCTCCTATAGACTTCAAGTCTTTATGCTAACCGAACATGAGATGCTAACCATCAGAACCAAACCAGTGGACATACAAGGGTGAAAATTGTGTTTAACATCTTGTCTCAGTCTGGATAAGTCAGCAAAAGGGGATATTGACCAAAACATTGGCGTACTCCTTTAAGCTAACGACAACAAGGCTAGCTTTAGCTAACAAGCATAGGTTCTTCGCTGGTTTACAAAAACAATAGTGGAAAGCAAAGCATTTAGGGACTATATGTACCAAAATTTGCATTTTAAAATTTCAGCTATAGCTCACTGAGGTATTTTCAGGTCAAATTTATTATCATTCGCAAAAAACTGGGGGCGGCCGCTGTGCTGTGGGCAGCCATTTTGAAATGTCACAACTGTGTTGATGTTGAAATTCCTACTGGTCGCCAGCAGAGGTCAGTAGAGGCTATGGATTGCTTAATGCCCACTTAAAATCAGGAATCAGTACATCAATATAGCTTTTAACTGAATTCACTTGAATCCTGGCCATTTCATTTTGTGCAAAGAGCAGGTGGTCCAAATACTGTGAGCATTCAGTGCATGTGGATAACATGGTGGGAAATATGCTGTTGATTTTAGCTGGTGGCAAAGCTGTCCACCAACTCTGCATCAAATTGTTAACATCATGGCATAGTTCTCTGATCACCTGCACTGGTAGAATGAATTTATCGTCAACTGTTGCATCACTGTCTGCAATTTGATCAATCGAGTAATCAATCGTTAAACAAATTACATCAAAAATGCCCCGTATAAAAATGCACAATGGTTTCTCTTAGTAAGCAATGATACAACCAGTCAAAAACACAGGGTGGAGTTTCAATTGAGGGTAGATTCATAAAGCTGCCAGAATGAGCGATATTTAAAAATCAGTATTCATAACATGTACAACATGGAGACGACAACAACAGAAATAAGGCAGTGATAAAAAATAGGGGAAAAAATTCTTCTCTAATTCTTGTAAACATCTTTCACAAGTCCCCTAAGCTTACCCTTTGATTATTCCAAATACGTAGCAAATTATCACGTTTATTAACAAGAAAGAATGTTAGAGAAAATAATATATTCTAATAGTTTGCAGTCTCTTTTGGTTCAGATTAGATGAAAATCATGATACAACTAATCTAGTGCATTTACACTTTGTAAAAGATAAGGATTTCATATTGTTCATTATATCCATATATTACAAGCTACATAAACTGAAGAGGCATGTGCATATTACTGGTTAAAATAAAACCTCAAATTGGCTTGTGGCTAACCAGAGCAGTTCAAAGACCACAAATGAAAAGCAGATACAATGTTAGCGTAGAGAGCAGGGTAGGTTCATGGAAACCTGTACACGATGGGAGGGATGCACTGGAACAACCTGAACACCAATCAGTGCCAGAAACATAACAGCATAGGGAAAGTAAAGTGAAATGCATTTTTCGTCGGCAAATAGAGGGAACGTTTGCCAAAGGTTTTAAAAAACAGAGACTTTCTCTAACAGCTCCTTACAAATTTCAAATCCGTGTTTCTAAAAACACTTGCTGGACTTGCGCCTGCCGTTCTATTGGGCTGACTTGTCAATCCAACAAAACAGTATTTCTTACTTGACCTAGAGTGTCAAGGAAAGAGGTAAGAGAAAAAAAAATGCATTTCACTTGTTGTCATGAAAACAGGATTCGATCAATGCTTCAAGCCAATAATGGCCTTTCAATAGAACTGATATTGGCGGGTCGTCCATTGCTGATATGACAGAGGTGAGGATCTGATTTTCCTCAACAGCTTGACGGATGTTACTCTATAAAAGCTGTGATGAAACCTCCCTTCAAATTTTGGTAGTCAATCAATATGGTTTTCTAGGGAGAGTTTTAGCGTCCTATGATCTAAATGCTGTTTCAGAGGTTTTACCTCCATGAAATTAAAATTCTGGGAGAAACACTGAATACATATCTCATGAAAATGGTCAAATTTAGCAGCTTTAATCCCAAATATCAGTCTTGATATCAGCCTATTGATCAAACCCTATTGGACAACTAAAAAATGCATATTGCAAGTGACTGTTAAAACGTTGCCAACAGATTGCTGCGGAGGTCTCCAGCTGTACTTTATGTATGCAACATTTGTATAAATTTCCTTTACTTCCCCCATAATAACCACTGCTTTGGCATTTCTGCTAATCTGACCCAAGCAATAAACAAACAAAATAAAACATTCAGTGAAGCTACAGACAACTTTCAAAAGTTTCGATCAAGGCTCGTCTCCGTCCTGTCTCTCGATCTCTTTATAGCATTCTCTTGCTTTCTGTTCAGCTTGTTAGTCCACTGTCATCGAAGCAGTGCACTGTTTTTTCTTTTTTTCTTTTTTTTTTAACAATATTACAATCCTGACAGTCATATTATATGAGATGCTGTCATGTCACCTAATCACATCATGTGTCATATATCGCTCATGTCGGGTGAAAACCTAAATAAACCCTCTCCAAACTGTAGACTTCCCAGAATTTTGGAAAATATGGTTGATTTTCCTATGGATGCCCATTCAATTAATTAATTCTACAATAATAACATAAAATTATAGCTAATGGTTTCATTTATGCTGTAGTGATGGCACTTACTTTCAACTTATTCAGGTTCAATGTAACCTTTTGATTGATAAAAAGTAAAAAAACGAAACATTTGAGCTCTAAACGTTTTCGCGTGACAACAGCAACATAATCCCATCCCTCAAACAAGGGCTGAAAGAGGGGTGACACCGATCTAAATAATCTTAAATAAACATCTGTCACAAAACATGTAAAAGAGCACAGGTGTCTGAGAGGGCAGGCGATTTGGCAGCCAAAAATGTACATCAACAATTACACAGCCATGTTAAAATACCACACACTGTCTGTGGAATCACTGCTAACGTTAAGAGGTCAATAAAATGATTCTATAAAGGTCAAAATTCATGAGATAGGGTAGTAGGACATAGCATAAACATCTAGTAAAACTGTATAAAACAAAAGTTTAGAACCGTGAACAACCAGACACGATGAGGATCGTCTTGTTGAGAGAATAATAATAGCAGTAATATTAATAACTAAGTATTTTTGATTACAGTAAATTTACCTGAGTTAGATACCTGGAGACAGTGGTTGAAAACAACAAAAACACAAAATAAACAAACTGTTAGAGAGTTATGCCAAAACAACGATCCACTTAAAACCGGACGTTCCTCAACTATTTGGTTTACCAGACACTCGGTAAATACAGCCGCTGTGTCAATAAACCCTTCATGATGCCACCTTGAACCCAACCTCACCATTTCACTTTTTGAACCAACTATGGGAAATGACATCAAAAAAGAGATCTTACTTGTGCTCGGAAACCCTTGCATAACATAAAGAAAGGGCTAAATAAATAAATTGAGGGCAAACTATAATCTGGACTGATATCCATATTCACGTGTTTCTTCATGTGTTCTTAACTGGTATGCGTGCCAGATAAGGGAAACCTTTATTCTACTGGGATCCAATAAACAGACTAGTTGTGAATCATGTGACGTGTATTTTCAAGCTCTGGTTGGCTTGTAATTCAGCAGTGTGAACCTAAGCCGATATAAAAATAAAACAGTCAACTTTTGCGTCGATGGTTCAGACCAAACAACAAGAAAAAATGTAGCAGGTGTGATCGCACAATTCATTTTTGCAGCAGGGTGGCCTGATGGGTAGAGACTTAACCAGAACATTAGACCATCCAACTGACAATGTGTCCCTTCAGCAAGAAACTGAATATGAACTGAACATGCTCACTCATTGTAAGTCACTCTAAGTGTCAGCTGCATGCCTCATATGTGAATATAAGAAGTTATTAATCAGCAGCAGTGTTCTTAAAAATGTGAAGTTTAATCACACCATCTCTAACAGCTAGATGCTTTAGGTAATAATTGATTTCATAAGAACACTGCATCTAATTTAAATTTAAAAAACACTACTTACTGTGTCACTTTGAGTTCAGCTGAATGAAAAGGTGGATTTCTTTTCTGTATTGAATTATCAAACACCTTTTGATCAGGAACGTCAACATGATTACTTGATTTGTTGAAAAGTAATCCAGAACTAATGCCTTCTCATTAGCCAATGTTATTGTGTTTCTATTAGGGTTAGACGAATATATGGGGCCAATATTGTCCTTCTAATAATAATATGTTATCATCCAATCAATGTTGTCCAATGCAATTTGATTTTATTCATTTCAAAACGCTGCTGTGGAAAAGGTCTGCAATGCAAAGGTTAGAACTGATTAACATTTCTTTGGCTGTAGGTATATTGAATGTCAGCACAAAATATTGGTGGCTATGGGTAGGTTCAATCCCAAAAGATCAGTATCGGCATTCAGAAACTCATCAGTCTAACCCTTTTTCAGTTCAACTTATTTTGAAGGGATTATAGTGACTAAAACTCAATTTAAAATCTGGGTGAGCATCGGTAAACCAAAAAGTTGACGGCATGTCCTGTTTATGTGTATGATCGTAATGCCTTCATGGATATGATTAGTGCATATAGTGCTGCAAGGAAAAGAAGAGCGGCCAGCTCTTATCACCTCCACTCTGGTTATTAACAGATGGACACACACACATACACACACGCACACCCACAACTGACACCATCAAACTCGTAGGGGAGATGATGATGATGATGATGCCATGGTAAATTTCTGTTTTCACTTCTTTGATTCCTCCCTCTCTCCTCTGAAGGTTTATTTTTTGAGACAAATTAAAGCGAAACTGCCGCGTCTTTCAAAAAGAAGGGAGTGTTGAAAGGGAGGAGACAGCGGTTTGGCTTTAGGGTCGGTGGAGAGAGGAGGCGAGGAGGTAAGGAGAACATAGTGAGGCTCAGGGGAACAGGAGCGGCCGGCTATTTGAAAGATCTAGGAGGCATCATGGAGGATCTGCTCCAGCACTGTCAGCAGGTGTCGCAGGCCGTAGATGTAGCCGTGGTCGAGGCTTTCGCTCTGGAAAACGTGGGCAAAGTCGATCATCCTCACCTCCACCTCTCCGTCTCCCTCTCCTCCGTTCACCTCGGCATCCCTCGCGTTGCTCCTTCGTCCTCCTCCCTCCTCCTCCTCCTCCTCTTCCTTTTCCTTCCCTCTCCGCTCGCTGCCGTCCTCCCTCCCCTCGCCGTCCTCCTCCTCCTCCGCTTCCAGTTGTGATTTGATTCCGTTTCCGTTCGGCTGTTGCTGAAGCCGCGATTCGCCCGGTGCTTTCCACGCCGCGTTGTCCTCCTCGCTCAGCGCGGCGATGTCGTCACAAGTCGCCGAA
>OMKZ01015749.1:10784-52815 GCA_900302535.1 Neoniphon sammara | reverse complement strand
AACCCCTCCCACCCGCACGCTGCTGCAGCATGCCATCACCCCCGTCTGTATGTGCACACTGTGACCATACAGTGCAAGTGCCTTTGTGCACACCTGCATGCACCCACATAGACATACACTGTCACACTCTCTCTCTCTTTCTCTCTCTCTCTCTCTCTCTCAAACACACAATCAATAACACACACACCCACACAAAATGAGACAGAATTAATGAACAATGGCATTTGACACACGGGGACTGCCAGAGAATCGGGAAGATTTATTTAAAAACGCTCATATCTTCATACAGAATATGTCCACTCATGACATGTGCTCTCTCTAGCCTCTGTGATGCCCCAAGAGATGGCTGTAAAGTGGATCCTCTCAAAGTAGAGGCCCCTCAACATAAATAATTACAACCTTCATACAGTACAGAGCCCTGGGGCTACGTATTTATATCATAAACAGCAGAGGTGTCATTTGTCATGTTGATTGTCTTTTGCATCCTGGAAGCTCATTTTGTCCATAGCAAAGTGGGTTGGTGAAGAATAAAGAAAGACATACAGTACAGCGTGGTATGCAAAGATACTGATTTTTCATTACAGATGATTTATGTGGTGTTTAGTTGCTACTTACTGTCTATAGAATAGAGACACAGAGCACATTTTTATACCGTGTCAAGGCAAAACAAGGTAATCCTATTATGTAAAATCAGCATGCCTACACACTTGATTAACCAAATCTGAGAGAACTGCAGCATCACAACCAATACCGCATCTTTGACTGCTAAATAAACAGGAATGAGCAACACTGGGTGAGAACCAAGCTGAAAAAAATTGAAGGTGTAACCTGTCTCAGCACAACACAGAGTCAATGCGCACTTGATATAAATAAATTATTTTATGGTCAGAAATGGAATGTATATAGGCTTAAGATTAAGATATGAAGTTAAAACCTATCACGTATATCTTCTCACCTTTCCGTTCACAGGCTCTCCTACCGAACAGGGCAAGACACAGCAAACTGTGACACTTGTCGAAACAGCGCATGCATCATTTACAGGTGGGCCCTTTCCTTTGCCAGTTTGTTGTCAATGCTGCATTCAGTGCTGCTTGCTGTATGATAAATCATCTCTGTGCAAAGGAGATGTTTACATGAGGTGTTTGGTGCAGTGATGTTGCTATGTGCTGCAAACCAACAGTGAAAGATAAAGTCAACTTTATGATGTACAGTATATTCAGAGTGCTGTCTATTGCAGGTATGATAGCTTTACGGAATAAAAGAAATTATTTCTGTGCTCGAAAGTTGAATAAAACTAAAATTAAAGCATTTTGTATGAAATTGCCAGGAAGCAGTCAATCCAGTCCAAGAAAGAAAGCAATAATAAAATGGAAAATAATATCAAGGTTTTCTCGGCAATGTAGGCCCTCTGACAACCTGATGGAATAAGTAATCATACACAGCACTAAGGAGGGAATTTGATATTTGGCTCTGTTGCAGAGTAGCGGGGGACCAAGAATCATATCCTGTCGCATAAAAACATGTCAAATTGCTCAGGAACAAATATGTAATCAACTCTATTCACCAATGGAGACCCCAATCAGCAATAAGTTCTTTTCTTAAAGTGTTGTTTTGAAAAGGAGCGGCATTTTTTGTCAAAAACCACAGTGGTCTTAGTGTGCTGTTAATGCCCTGGTATTTTCTGTCCATGGAGAGCTGAATAAATGGCTCAGAAACAGGTGGGAAATCCACTCAAACTGTAACCTTGTGTCATTTGTCACTGCAATCCAAAAGCCTCTGCTCCCTGAACCCCCTCGTTACCTTGCTCACTAAAACAGGAAACCAGACAGCTGTTGGAAAAATGCACTCAAGCCCAGAAAATACACTTTCTACTGCGGATCTTTTGAAGACTCCATTGTCCTTCACACGGACCAGAGGGAAAATGGTTTGGGAAAACTTCAAAGGAATTTATTTTAGGTATAGAGTGTATGTCCGACGCGCTCAGTGTATGGTAAAAATTTGCTACAGCACAGTGACTTTATCTGCAGGACTCTCCAGCTTCTGCATTGCACTTGCATTTTACGCATTACCTTTCCTAGTGTATGCAATATCCTATACAGGGTCAGAGAGCAAATGTAACTTCTTGCTCTCAGCTGATACATGCAAGTAGCAAACTATGCAAGGATATGCTTGTTGCACTCAATTAGGTTTCAGCGTTTTAGCAAATATGAAGCATCACGTCAGGTCTAGTAGAAAACTGAAGTCACGCACCACATCCAAGAGCATGTCATGCTTTCAGTATCAGCTGACTCTTACAATCTCCAGGCACATTCAAACAAGCAAGTGTGGTGGTCTTTATAATCTGACAGCTCACACTCTCACTCTGCTGATCACTCATGACACCGGTCCTGTAGACCCAGGATGCTGCAAAAATTCCCTCTTCCCGCTGTTATCTGTACACAGGATGTTTGTGGAAGCTATCTCTGAATGATTTTATGGTATGGTTTTCATATTGCTGAATGATAAATGCTCACCATGCCTTGAGGGCCTTTATTGAGCTCCCCACAGAATATCCAACATGCTGTTTCGATTCCTTTTCCGTCATATATAAGCATTAATTGCAATAAATGGTCCAAACTTCTTTGACTTAAGTGTTTCTCGTTGAAATTTACAAATGAGTCATCCTTGAATCTTCCGATTAGAAAAAAATAAAATCATAGTAACCACAGTCAGTCTCCTCAATAACTAGGTCAATAAACTGGACAAATTCCACCTGTCAATTGGTGTATCACACACAACAGCACTGAATGATGAGGATCTCAGGATCCCCTGGCTCTATGAAGTTTAAAAATAGCGTCAAATATAAAATATAAAAACAGCTTGGTTTTATGTTGGGGAAATTCCATATTTTAGTGGTGTGATTGAGGCTGGAAATTCAGGTACTGCCCTGAGCAATCCTATACTGTAGCATCAGAAGTCGTGACCTGAAAGGTATAAATGCTTCTAATAGTGGACAGGACTTTCAGCCAGCCAAATGCCAGTCATCTCACATGTTGCCTGTTGTAGGTATCAGATTTTAGGAATCAGTTTACCCAAAGAAGCATGTAGAGAAGACTATTGTCACTGTTAGAGTGTATAATTTCTTTCTCATGCAGGGATACATAATCACAAATAACTAATGTGACAACGCAAATGTAATGGGATCTGACGCCTGAGCAGAATGAATGTGAAAGAGAAATAATCATTTTGTATTTTGCCACTTTTATTGCGTTATTTGTACTTGTTCCCAACTGAATCTTTGAAATTAGTCTTTTTAATCACTTAGGTGCTTTCTTATGTGTCAGCGTCAGAATACTGCAGTGTGTTTGTATTAATGTCCCTATTGATTAAACAGGCCTTTTTGATTTGTTTTGGATCATTCGAGACGTGTAGTTTTCAGCATGGCAGTTTTTGCAGTGTACTGTACTAACAATATTCATGGCTATGTGAATGAATGGTGAATAGCCTATGGGCAATAATATAGGTTTTGTAGTTCAGTGTCACGTCATTGTACATCGCACTAAGGCTTGTGTTGTGGTATTCTTATTTTACTGCTGATAGATCCAAAAGGCCTGGAGAATTGTTGTTTCATCAAACTGATTCTGCAGACAGAAAAGCACAGAGAGGTGCAGAGAGGGAACATTATTTGTCTCGGTGAAGCAGGAATAAGGCCACTCCCCAGATAGAGGGTGAAACAAAGCCCAAAAGAGTGAGCTGACTCACTCATTGTTTATTTCACTGATCACATCTTTAAAAGACAACGGCATACCTACTCTGTATGTCAATGAAGCTGTGAACTTGACTACATAAACAAAGTCTGCTCACTATTTAACAGCAAAAAGTGCCTTGAACCTATTTACACAAAACTAATCCATGTGGGATTGTAATAAGATGGCAATGAAGATGCACTATGTGGAGTATTTACAAAGAGGAGAATTATAATTTCATCTTAGCTCCACATGATCAAATAGTTGTTTATTTCAGCTCATCCAACTGGTTTCTAACTGTCCTTGAATAGAGCAGAGCTGTAGTTGGCATGCAGGATCGTAATTTATCACAGCGCTATCTATCTCTGCCAAAGCAATAGTCATAAATATCTAAAACTCTGCAAATAGTGCTATTTGGTATTCTTCAGCAAAACCTGCTGACGCAAAACTTATCTGTGACGCTTTACAGAAAAGATATCCTTCAAAAGACAACAGTCAACAAAGGTAAAACATTCTATTGTGAAGTATTTGCACTTTTTTCAACTCCAGTGTGCCTTTTACAGTCGCATAAAATTACCTTAAAGCTCACACTGCTGTATGATTAGATCAGTGTAGTCTTTGTGAACCCAGCGAGTCAAATTGCTGATAGCGCAGCAATAATCACCTAGCCGGACACACCACTCTGTGTGGCACCTTAATGAGTTGGCTTGAGTACAGTGAGGCAAATTAAAACGAGCCAAGAACAGAGCAAGTTGGGACCAAAAGGCCAATTATTCCTCAAACTTGGACAGCAAGTGCATGTTGCAACCCTAACCAAGATTAGCAGCCACCGAGATGCAGCCCTTAATTTCGGAGCGGTGCGACAGCTCCAATATGTCCAATAAATCCAGGACTTCAGCTGCTGCAGAGCTCAGGCAGTCAATCTATGGGTCTTACCCAGAATTCAGCTCTCCCCTGACACTCCCCACCACCCCTGTATACTGCAGCATCTCATACATCACTTTTACAAATAGGGCATACATACTATAGCAAAGTAAGCGAATGAGGGGGAGAGAGAGAGAGACAGAGACAGAGGGGGGTTGGGGGGCAATTGAAAGAATGGAAGGATGAATGAGGGAATAATGACCTGTACTGTTGTGTATCATGTGTACTTTGGAATGCAAAGGGAGGATAATGCAATATAATATATATGACCACACAAAAGGAGATCTCTTAGATACCCTGGAGAAAAAGATTCAACCCAAAGATAGATGTTTTAGAGCTGAGACTCATGGTTTGCTCCCCTCATTTCCCTGCTATGCTTATGTTCTGTGCATGCGGACTTCAATCACGATTTACAAGAGCATCGGTTATACACAGTGTGTGGTCAAATATTGAGCCAACTTAGAATACCACGGGAAGCCCAGAAAAAAAAAACATGCTCTGATCAAAGAAATAACAGCAGATATGGTTATCATGCTGTGTCAATTACACAAACTAGAATCTGAATCAAAGTATGGAACAAGAAAGCAAAAGATTTGCTGCTTTTGTTCTCATGTAGCGTTTCCAATTTGGAACAAACAATGAATTTGAAAAATAGTTAAGTTCAATAAAAGACAACCACAATGCGATATGATGAGATGCAAGGAGATAATTAGCGCTTGTATGCCATGCTGAGACAGAGGAGCTGTGGTTGTTTTGGTGAACAGTTTTCAAGAAAGCATATTTTGTTTTGTTCTCATTAATGTGATTGGGTCTTTTTGGTGTTTTTATCAGGCAGAGAGCCGTGTAATGGGCCTGGGCAGAGGATTTTGAATAATATATATGATGTATATAACCTACGAAGAAGTTACCACTTCAGTTGTTACCTGTCAGTGAGTAAATAAGTGCCACTCTCTAGTGATTTAATCTACTGAGGCGAGCCATGTAGTTTTGAAGATGTGACACTATGCTGGGCTGCAGCTACTCATGTTCTGACGTGGAGAGTTTGAGATATGAATGGCTGAAGGGGAAATCATGGCAGGAGACATCACTTTACATTGAAAAGTGCCACTAGCAGGAGGAGGAGCAGTGATCAGCGGAGAGCAGGTATACACTGTTGAGTGAACAGAGCATGCAGCGCTAAAGAGACATCTCACAGCAGCAAAAACCCCTCCCATGAGCAACAATCATTGACTGGTGCTCAGCTCACCACAACCACAAACAAACAGCTCGCCAGTGATCACAGCAACAGCTACTCACACTGCATAGCTAAAGAGATGATTAATCTGCTTTGCTGAATGCCCTAGAAAAAGCCTCCCCGTCTCCAGC
The DNA here is from genome assembly GCA_900302535.1 of Neoniphon sammara. Classification (NCBI taxonomy): domain Eukaryota; kingdom Metazoa; phylum Chordata; class Actinopteri; order Holocentriformes; family Holocentridae; genus Neoniphon; species Neoniphon sammara. The sequence continues at coordinate 46,801 of OMKZ01015749.1, read as the reverse complement.
AACCTCGGCCTGTTTGTGTATAGAGATGATCTTAGATCTAGGGGTTTTGTTTGCCGAAGCACCTGCTCCCTAGAGCCACCCGCATCGCACAGCGCTGCCTTTGGCTTCCCACTGAGGTATTTGTCCACACCATACAGTAATTGCAGCGATCTGCCAAGTGATTAATTGCTTAATAAGTGCCAAGACCACTCAGTGGTGCACTGTGCTGCTGTGATTCTGCTCTGCTCTCTGTAGCTTGGTTTGTCAAGTCAAGACAAGTCAAAATTATTTATAAAGCACATCTGAAAAGGCAGGTTTTGCCCCAAAGTATTAAACACAGATAAAAGCAAGAGGAAATGAAACAAGGGATGGTATGAACAACCAGAGATTTTGTTGCAAGAGCGAAAGAAACCAAAGAAACCAAAACCTTATTTTTTTTTCTTTTTTTTTAATCAATATTGCTAATATGCCTCAGGCAGCCACAAGTTCAGGAGTGTGCCAAGTTTCTGTTTATTTGATCTAACATATTGCCATTGATTCATTGGGCATCCCTTCCTTCCAAACTCTTACAATAGAGTTCAATTCTTAACTGACACTTATCTTAAAGATGGGCACAGTTCCCAGGATTCATTCTGTCACTTTGAGCCTAGCATATCCTTCAGCAAACTAATTAGAGTGCCCATCAAACCTGTTAGCCTACCAGAGCAGGCATTGTACCTGGAGATCTGTCTTTCAGGTTCAGCTCTTCCTTCTTCCTCTTCCTCCTCCTACCCCACCAGTTCTTGAATGTCAGGAATGAGCTGTATAACAATAAGCAGTATTCACTATGCCTCCTCAACAAAACTTGATTAGATGAACTTGCTGAATACAATAGGTAAAACATTAATGTCAGTGATTAAAAAAATCACAAAGTCCACAAACACCAAAATCAGTAGAACATTTCAGTATCAGGAGGGTTTGATTGTGTTGCCTGCTTTCTGTTTTAATTTGATTACATGAGGCAAACATTTTTAGTCATTGTTCATTACTTTTGCAGTAAGGTAACAGAAGACGCACTCACTTTTCACTTCCACTCTGGTGTTTTCAAAATTTATGACAGGAATAAATACATAAAAAGAGAAAAGTGAATCAATAGCAATAAAAAGAGAGTAGATGATGGAGAATAGTGCATTTATCCCTCGCTTGAATACAGGCAGTAAATCAGGGTCTGCTTGGCTTCTCAATGGTTTCATTTGGATGGGATTAAGCCCCACATTTCTCCCAGTCCTGGGAGATTTAATCGGAGAGAGTTCAACCGCAGGGCCAGAACAGAATCAGACGATGACCAGCCTGGGATTACACAGGCGGATGTGGAAATCTGATGTCAGAGGCAACCCACATTCTGGCTCTTTTTATACCAATATCATCTGCGCAGGGAAAGCCCTTTGACTACATGCATACAAAATACAGAGATGGTGCAGGGGAATTATTTTACTCGCGGAGGCACTGAAAAATAAATATGTTAAGCAGGAGATATGTGCTGCCAGCATCTCGCTCAGTGCAGCTGAACTATTTGTCCACCTTCTAAACTCCATCTGGGCTTCAGTGGATTGCTAACCTGCAAAATAAGCAAGAGTCAAAAATGTTATAGCCACTCAAGAGATAAATCATTAACTTCAGATGCTTTCTATGCAATCAAAACCAATGTACCACATGTACCACATGTTGCAATTGCACAATGGCACAATTGTATGTGGCACAATGTGTCTAATATGCTAAAATGCTGTTTCCTATGTTTTATGACTTATGTTTGTGTTTTTGTGTTAACTGTTGGTGTGGCAGCGTGGAGCTGGACTTCAAGCAGCAGGAGGACAAGCTGCTGCCCCTGATGACGAGACTTTGCCCCCTGGACAGCCAACAATGCCCTGCTCTGCCTTACTCCAACGAAGTGTTCACCTCCACCCCAAAGCGCAAGTCCAAGACAGAGTCCAAAAAGCACGCTCGCTGGAAACTCTGGTTCCTCTGAGGAAAACGCTGAGGCTTTAGTGTTGGCCTTGCAGTGGGTATGATAACGCCACTGTTGTTCTCAAAATGGATGAATGGAATATTCCACCCATGGGAATGGATAACGACAGAAACCAGTAGAACTATCCAACTGAGATTCTGAGTTGAGACTGCACTGGATGTCAGTTGGACAGGATAGCAAAAACAATAACATTTACTTGCGAAGGTTTGAATCCTGTCAAACCTTCATTTTCTGGCATGTTTGCTGGAGAGGATCAACTTACACCTGCAAACAACTAGGTGAGCCTTGGGATACATTTTTGTATATATTTTTAAGATGTGTGGCGATGGATGTTATTTATTTACTGGGTAAATGCACCTCTCACTTTTTATTTATGGTTTTATATTGCATTCTCCAATGCAATGCACTTTTGGTCTTTTTCCCCCCTTAGAGCATATTGCTTGGCAACAAGCGGAGCTGCCACGTGGAGGGCCATTTCTGAGTGAAGCTACATACTTTGAATGGACATCAGCCCCACCTCCAGTAAAGCACAAACATTTGAATATTGAGAGGAACATGCATAAAAGACTGAAACAGTACAGTACATGAGAGCATGTCAGCGCTGTTCCCACATACCCATCTATTCTCCCTTCTTCTTCCTCATCCTGCACCATCTCTGCCTCCGCGCTTTAATCCCCCCCTCTCTCTCTATTCCTCTCATTGTGCAGCCAACCAATCAGGCAGGCAACTTTGTCTCAGCCACCCTGTCCTTTTCTGTCTCTCCATCTCTGTTACACTCTGTTAGCTACAGTGACACATAATTTTCAGAATCTATAGTTCAATATTTGTCCTCCTCATCTTTTAGCAAAATATTGTCACACTGATTAAATTTTAAAAAAGGCAAACATGTTTTGGTCTCTCCTCTTGATGCAGGTGCAATCCCATAAAATGCAGAATGAGTCTTATATCAGATTTGTAACAGCATCTATAATGTTGCATTTTTTTCCCTACAAAAGAGTTTCCGTACTGAATTTGCTGCTCTTTTGATTACTTCTAAGGCAGAGTATTTTCTATGATGACTTAAACAGTGTTTTATTGAATTTGCAACAAAAAGTAAAGGATATTTTGACACTTCTCTTTGAGTCCATTAAGAGTTGGCCTTGTCTTTTGCTTATGCATTACCTCACTCGCAGCAAAATGATGTGTTGTAAATGAACTCATGAAATTAATTATTGTTTTCAAAGGGATGTGATAGTTTTATATTCAGTTAGCTAAACATATCATGCAGTGCTGTGTAGTAACATTGCTTTAACTTGCCATTCCACTGTAAATTACAGTTTGTGAAATGAAATAACATTTTTTTTCCTACCATAATTACAGAGCACCTGACATCTGTCTACCAATCCACACAAGCGACTGTGCACTGAAGAGTAGAAGGGCTATATACTAAGGGAGTAGGGTAGCAATCTTACAGCAAGAAGACTAGTAGCCACCAGCTTTGGTAAAATAAAAAATAAAAATCATTTATGTAGCAATCACAAGCAAAACTTGCACGCGATTACACCACAGGTATTTACTGAGCTCTTACAACACTTTGATAACAGCAGATATTGCGTAGGTTATGTTCTTAATAAATGTTCAAGAAAAGTCAGGAAGATACCTAAAAACTGAGCTACCATTATTAGATTGCATTACTATGTTAACTGGGTCACCAATTTCCATGCAAAGATCTGTACCTTGAGAAAGTGCAATTCAGTGATTATGTGCAATATTATGCATTTTTCTACTGTTTTTACCTCACAATTAAAACATTTTCAATTGAAGGTGATTCGGTGTGCTCCTATGTCTCTTCACTGGTGCAAAGGGGCAATGTGACAATGGGTGGCACCACTGCACACTGTTAAAGCCGCACTTGCTGACAGTGCTGCATTCATCCTGCATGTCAAACATGCTGTGTGCTTGGCTGAAGCAGAGTTGGATCATGAACAGGGCTAAGCGGCAGTGTTGTTGAGCTACTTCTCCTCTCTTCTAATGTGATTAGTTCAAAGTAGCAAAGAGAGACACTAGTTCAAGACTGGAGAGGTTCCAGTCCAACAAAACTTGAACACCTCCTTGGAGTGACCTGATCCACATCCCTCTTTCTCCCTCTCCAATCCCTCTCACTGTCTCTGTTCTCTGACTTTGCCGAGCCGCTTCTTCCTTTCTCTGGCTCACATTCACACTTTAACCTCTGTTTTACCAATATCCTCCCCTGTCTTCTTTCTTCCTGAGCTTGGGGCTGCTCTCTCTTCAGTATGCACAAATCTTCTCGCTCTTTGTGCCAGGAAGTAAGCCAATAGTTTTTAAAAAGCTGTTTACATTCTAAAACCATGTAACGTGGGTGGCACTCTGGAGCCAAGACATTTGTTTTTTAGATACAAAGCAGCTCACAGGCCAATCTCTCCCTCTCTCACTCATTCATATAATCACAGTAAGACTGTCTGACCCTCTGTGGCTGCCGGATGGCATGGCACTGTTTACAGATAACACACTGAACCAGGATTATTCAGTCACCTCCTTTGGTTTTCATCTCTGTCTGTCAGCCTGTCAAATGCAGCGGCATTTGTTGGTGTGCACACAATACTGAAGTCTGCTGTCCTTACATGGGCTAACTAGGATGTTTACATATGCTAATTACAAATTGTCAGGCATATGCTTCCAATTTAAAATGAAGTGCCATGGATTGAAGTGTCATGGAAGTGGATTTGTGTTTGTGAGAACAGAAATGGGAGTGTCTGCACATTTTGTTAATCTTTGGATTTTATTACATTTCTCTTACAGCATTTCTTAAAAAATAAATTAAAATTTAAATAAATAAAAAAAATATATAACATTATGCATGTGGCCCTCTGACTTAGTGAACAATCGGATGGACACACAGCACTGATATATTCAGTGTTTGCAGATTTAAAACTGTAGAAGAAATCAATAGCTTTGTTGCAGAAGTTAGCAGCGCAATCAAAAGTCCTTTATGCGATAATCTTCCTTAACAGTAGTTTCCACCAATGCTAAAAGCAGTGCATGCAATATTCTTTATATTATGCAGCATGTTATAACATGTAGTGTTTCCACTTTATATTGTGGGTTTTATCAGTGTAGCTCATCTCTCTCATATCAGTACTTTGCGAGTAGTGTCACGAACACTCTTGAGAAAGACCATGAGGCTGGATCCGCCGGTGCCAGTGGCATCCAGTTTATCGCCTGCACCTCCTAGTGGGCAACCTGTTTCACGGGCGCGGTTAGCGGGCACAATGATGTACTTGGTCACAGCACTGAGGTGATAAGTCCGCAGATCCTCCAACGCTGAGACACAGGAGTTGAAGGCCTGGCAGAGATCAGGGTCGGAGCAGGACAGGATGAACTCTCGCAGAGGTGGACAGACAGACAGAGTCTCTATGAGCTGACTGTGGGCAGGAGGCATGTAATCCCTCATGCGTGTCAGGAAAGCCCCTAGATAGGGCGAAGCAATGAAGAGAACAGAAAAGAGACCTTGAGAGGAGAAAATAACAACTTTCCCCTGAAACATTCTCTGTCAAAGCAATCAACTGACTTCACAAACACATTGCAGTTCATTCATGAGATGCCCATGGGTACTCGAGGAGGTCAAAGGTTGACAGAAATGCAGCTTTACCTGAGTCATCGTCATGCCTGATGCCTAGCAATGCATCAAAGCACTGAATGGCCGTACTCTGGGCTGCACTTCCACCTGATAACATAATTGGCTCGTTGCTCACACCTTCATACAGCAGCCCACGTGGAAGCATTGGGTTGTCTCGCCAACTAAAATAGTAGACACCACATACTGTTATCTTTCTTGGTATAGATGGACATGCGGGGTAATAAGCATTACCCATATACTCTAATCCCGATCAACTTAGAATAAACCCATTAATATAATAAGGAACAGAAGAACAGGAGAGACAGAAGGGATTTTGATCCCCCATCATAGTGGATGAAAATTGCAACAGCTGATGAGATATAGACTGAAATCATTAATAGTGTCAATATGCACAAAATTGCAAGATCACTCAAACTCACCCTGAGACAAAAATTCTCAATGTTCCATAAAAATCAGATGGTACAGCATTTTCTGGAAAGAGCAGAAATTAGGTTAGTTAGCTTTTTTTCCCTCACATTTCCATGTGAAGGAAATTTCTTAACATTAGGCAGAGTATGTAAATGAATAAAATGGAAACTGGGTCAGGTTTGATTCAAATTTACCGTGCATGAGTTTGAAGGTTTCCTTCATCTTCTTCAGTGACAGGGTGACGTCGAGGAGACCCCTCTTCAAGCTGACGAGGTCACAGTCTTCCACAGCATGCATCACCTCCAGAGCCCCCTGTGGAGAGTTCAGACATTGAAACTAATCACAAAGGAACATAAAAAGGCATGGAGGCAAAGATGAGAGTGGTGTAAAGGGAGGGGAGGAGACTGAGGAGACTGAACTGAGAAAATTCAGGCTGAGGCTCAGAAACAGTTAACATGAAAAGAGGAAGAGGAACACCACAGCTCACAATGGCTTACCGTTATGCCTGAAGCAGCAGCTATCTCAACCAACAGCGAAACTAGAAAAAATCCCTTACAGGTCTCACCACCAGGGAGTGTAAATATCAAGTCCATATTCCTATATTGAAAGCATATTGAAGAAAACATCAGACAGTGGAAATCACATGAATGTATATTTGGGAAATTCAAATCAGAGTGAATGATTTTTTTTTGTCCTACTCACCCAATTTCCATGTCCCTGTAAAGAGAAAAATTACAGAACAAGTTATTCTCGATCTTGAGCAAAGAAAAAAAATTCTGAACAACTGAAATTTTGACATGCAATTTTATTGTCATGTCATAGTGCAGTGAAGGTCTGTGGACTGTGAAATTTTAAGTACGATGAGGCCATTAAAATGTTACTCACCCTTTGGGATCCTTCAGTTTCCAGTTGGCCAGAACTGAATCTGCGTAGGTCAGGATTGGTGGAAGCCCGAGCCTGCGAGACACCAGCCAATAGGGCATGGCCAGGGCTTTAGGCAGAATCTGTCAATCAAACAGCCATAACAATAATCAGTAAACATGCAGTCCAGTGCTCATGCCTCGCATGGCAAAGAAAAAACTAGTCAAGCAACCAGGAAAATCCTTCATACTGTGTGAATGTAGTTTATAGAGGAGGCTTTTTTTTTAATACCTCAGAAGGTGCATGCTGCCCCTCCTGCCATACATAGCCCATGGTGATGAATCCCAGTGCCAGGTGAGCCAGCCTGAGCTCATGATTACTGTTCAGGTGATGGGGACTCAAGACAGGCATCTTGGGGTGGGAAAAAGTGGCAGAACGCTTGAACATTAATTTTCACAAATACTGCAAGTCACTAAGAAATGAAGCACATATGTACATTCATGCAAGTGAGATCCAAATTCCAGTAGCATTGAGTGTTTGCATATGGGAGGTTTTGCTCATTCTCACCTTGTGAACCAGATCCCGTAGCTTATGTGACTCAATCAGGTTTGGGAGATCATTTGCCAAGTCCATCCATACCCGATAATGGTCTGGAAGTTTAGTCTAGAGAGTAATAAGAATAAAAATGACTTGTTCATTGGTTCAGTCTTGATTGTTTTTGCATGAAGACTTTTCATGCAGGATGTAATCGCTAACATCATCAGCTCATGTTTTCCATGGTACTTGAATTGCATGTCAGGGAATGACTGATGCCATTAATCAGACAGTAAAAAGCAATTAAAAAGAAGGGGCTGTTGGAGAACTGAGAAAATAAGCTAACTATAAAACTCTGTGATGGGCATCAACAGCATGAGCACAGTCTTTTTATAGACAAATAGGCCTCGGTTTAATGGTAATATTTTTTTAAAGACCTGGTCATTATTTAATTCTACAGCTAAAAATTAAAATCATTCAATTCAGTGGGTGTGAAATAGTTTCAAGTCACAGGAGTAGATGGAAGTTGGTGATTGCAGGTTTTACAGTGTTATATAAGTCAATTCTTCTTGTAAACTAGTTTTTCCACTGCACAAATTAGCAAAAAATGAAACAACTAGCGGCCATTTGCACCACATACAATATTTATATCAAATGTTCCCTGAGACCACAAGGACTTAATGTTAACTTGGCATTTAAAACGCCATCTAGTCTCTCATTGATTTAGTGAGCAGTGAGCTGACCTAGTCTCATGGATGGGTCAATAGAGACTTGAAGAGACATGCTGTCATGGGATCACTCCTTACAGCTCTGTCTGCACTGTAGTGAGATGGGTGAATGATTTTCTATATAACCCTTCTAAAAACAAACATAGTTATCAGTGTCAGGCTTTGGGGTGGGGGGTGGGGGGTGCTGTTGACAAAATAGTTCAATGAGGAAAATGTCATCAAGACAAATGAAAAGATTCCTTGATGGCAAACACTTTCTTGGCATATGATAAAAATCACAAGCTCTATATACCGTAGCTATGTATGGTGCTGTTATATTAAAGGAGCCCTGTGACCTTGTCTCACATTTGTGTTGATCAATATAAATGTACACTATCTACACAAGTAGTAAGAGTAAGCATCTTATGTGTTATGAGAGAAGAAAAGACTATTTAGTCCACAGTGACTCACCAGCGGCTCCTCAAGGGCAAAGCCAAGCTCCTCAGAAATATCAAAAGCATCTCGGTCTGCCTGCAGTTTCACACTGATGTTGGACTCCATCTGCTCTGCCTTTCTCTGCACTCAACTGCCTCTGTATAACTCTCACAGCCAAGCTGAACTTCCTCTTAGTGAGTTGTCACTTGTTCAGCTTCTCTAAAAGTGTTACATCATTATATACTGTAAACTCTCAGCCCCAAGAGCCAATCAGATTCCTCAGACCCTTAAGTTTCACAATGAATTGTGTAGATGGGTGTAGCTTTAACATCTTCTGTTTTACTTTCATTTTCCATTGTGGCTGTAATACAATAGAAGATTTTCCAAAAAAAGGCAAGCAATGGATGTCAAAGTTAGGTCAGTGAAGGCTTTATGAGAACTGCTTGAAATACTATATTTTACCATGGCAAATGGCAAAATCCAGCAACAGGCATAACTTTGTAGCAGCTATTCACTGGGTACATTTACATGCAAAAAAAACAAAAAAAACATCATCAATTAAATATTCACATTTATGTGCCATGTCACTTTAACCCCATGATTCAATGTACTATATAGGCTACGTCTGCAGGCCCCTCCATAGGTTTTGGCTACAGGCTAATATAATGTAACAACTCCACATGAGCATTCAGCCATGGCTCTCCTTTTACATGATTAATTTGCTGGAACATCCAAATTCAAAATATTCTTTATATTATAATATTTATATTATAATATTGTTTGTGAATTCTTTGTGAATTAATTATGAACAAACTGCAGCTGACATCAAGCACTTTTGTAAGCAAACTTGACTGCTCACAACTGTGAGGCTGCGAATGCACTGATTCATCACTGAATGGGTAGAAATTTGAAATTTGAATTTGAGAGTCTGTCCATTTGTCCGTCTATATAGAATTGAAGAGTTCATTTGCAGAAACAGATAAATGCCATTCCTAAAAATACCTAAATGACCAAAGAAAATCTGATTGTTGTATGAAATGCTTCTCATAACATATTGTCTGAATCTAAAAATTTGTCACAATATTGCCCATGCATTAGGCTAACAGTGTGCTTTTTTATTAATATTATTGAGAGAAAAACATGTTTTATAGAAAACAACGGAGGATATCTGTTTTTGCAAATGAACTCAGTTCCTTTGATGTAACTTTGTCAGAATCAAGTCAGAATGTACACCGTAGGTTCCAAAAACTTTAACCTCTCAGAACTTATCTGTCCATCAAAATGGAAACAATCTAGCAGAGATGGACACATCATCATAAAAAATAGACATTGACGGGCAGACAGATCAGTGCGGACACAGTCTAATTCACTCTAGTGTTTGTTACTTGTGTTGGCACACTACTGCAATTTGGGCTTACTGGGAGAGGACAATTCAACAACAATGCAGGCTTTTGAAGCTAAGACTGCTATGTTGTCATTTGTCATTTTGTGTGTGTGACCAAGCGTGGCTGAACAAATGATATGTGGTACGTTCAGACTGTGGAGCATTTTGCCTGCAGTCTGCCTCACAACAAGTTATTTTTGCAAAGAAATCATCAAGAGTCATGATTGTATTTCCATCATAAATATCGGTTGCACAAGTGTATGTGTTTTAGTAGCTTAGAAGTCAAAGCTGATTCACCTCACTTCACTCTCATTTATGCAATCATCCAATAAAATGCACCCTTGAAAGGAAGTGTTTTATCCAGGTAGCTGCATTCAAACTCTGCTCAACAGGTCTTTTCTGCTTTGTTGTGAGAAGTTGTGACAATTTGGAGGGCAGAACCCAAGCAGGTTGCATCATGAAAAGGTCACATTTCTTGAACACTAGGGAGCTCTATTCAGCCTGAACACCTTAACTTACGCCTGAACTTAGTGGCTAGCTCCAGCTAGGTTAGTATTTGTTAGTATTTTATTCAGTCATCATGCATAATACAATAAGTATAAACAGTATAAATAAAGTCAGTAGTCTGAAGAGGACTGAAGAGGTTTAGGCAGAAGATAAATGCTTATGCCTATCCTTCATTCTTATGAATTTAAACTACCTCTCAGAAAAGGTAAATAATCACACTTGCAACCCTCAAAAATAGCTTTGTAAATCATACTTTTGAAAACCAAAACTGTATTGCAAATTCTTAAATTTATGTAACCCCAAAATGCATCTCCTTTTAATCTCAGTTTTAGCTGGTTGTACAGTAAACTTAAAAATACCTCTCAGGTCATATTTGCTCTCTTATATTAAAAAAAAAGAAAAAAAGAAAAACTTATGTACACAATCTGGTAGCTACTTTTATTTTGCTCTGAAGATTATTTGCATTATTTTATAATTTACAAAATCATTAAATTTTATAGCATGGGAATTTAGAAACAGTGCATTAGTGTGATCATAGTAATCAGCCTTATTAATAATATGCATGGCTCGTTTTTGTTGTAAGACAACTGAATTTATAGCCATTACAAAGGTCGACCCCCACATTTCCACACAGTACGATATGTAAAGAAGTGTAAGTGAGCAATAAGTTATATGCAAGGCCTTATAATTTCAAATATCCCTCGATTAATACAGGATTGCTATCAACGGAAAACAACTGGGCACAACATGTTTTCAGATGTCTCCGGATAAGTGTGGACATAGCCTTAGTTAAAAATTGACTGTTATTGAGGATGCTGGCAGTAGTTTCTTTTTTATAATTCAGTAATTTGACATTGCAATGTAAATAAGGTGCTCATTTTAGGAGGGGATGACACACTTATATAACTCTAAATTCACTTTATCTATTTTTTGCATCGTAACATTTTGGTTTTAATTTCACTTCAGACAAATATTTACAGACTCTGTAAGAACCTGCCATCTGGTTTGAAGCACAATATACTGCAAACTGCAGGCCAAGTGAAAATTTTTACTGTTGATGCCTCCCACTGATGTCATCAGAAAGCACTGATACTGTCATATATTCAATAATTATCATAAGAAATCTTTCCAGTTAAAAATGATGGCAAATGATGTCTAGAATTGTAAAATTTTAGAAAAATATCAACAAATGTTTTGATATTTACACTTTAGAATTATCATTTTTGTGCTAAATAGTTGGGTAGTGAAATGAGATGCTAATCCGTCCTCCATTATTTAATAGAGTGCTATGCCAGAAAATGGTCAAACCGTACTCGCACCAGCAGCCTTCTCACAAATGTAAATTTGTCTCTGTGCTTCTCACATATGAGCAGTTGTACAGCCACAAAGGCTGCCCTCAGATTCACAAACGTTCTCTTTATGTCAGAATCTCTTTGATATGCCACTCATCTTATATATATATAAATTAAACCAAAGGAGATGTGATTTATTTTATTTATTTATTTATTTATTTTGAGAGGGGGGGAAAAAGATGCTGATGCTATGCTGATGACATCCAGCTGTATATCCCATCCAAATGTGACAGTCCTCACAGCCTTTGTTTCACTGTCCAGAGGAGATTGAGGGTTGGATGATAATCAATTTCCTCATGCTAAATGGAAATAAAATAAAAGCTGTTCTTTTCATCCCCCTGGCTCCATCAGCAAATTTTCCGATAAACTTGGCCCACTTGTTTTTTAAAGATCTTAATGGTTTGACACCTTATTCTCCCCCTGTGCCTCAGCATTATCACTGATGGCCTCTCAAGAGTTTTTAGGGTTGATTGCATTGATTGTGTTTTTAAATTGAACTTTGATTTTATTTGTTCTACTTGGCTTGTTTTTAATACTCTATAAATAAAGTATGAACTGTTCCATCTTCAATCAATTTCTAAAATGGACAACAGTTTGGTCAACTTCTGTTGTTTTAAAACGTGCTATATAAATAAATATGACTTGACTAGATGTGGTATCTTCCTAGCAAATAGCAAGTCACAAAAGGGTGTTTAAAATCTATATTGCAAAATAATTTTTAGCACTATCGAGCAGCTAATCAAAGCAACATTTTTAGATATAACTACATTTTTGTTAAAATATAAATTGCAAAAACAAAAAAATTACATAAAATGTACTTTTAATTTTTTTTGTGTTTTTTTTTTTTTTTATATAAAATGTACTCTTAGGTAAGTATCTTTTTCCCTCTCGCAGTTAAAAACTGACAGTTATTGGATGCTGACGGTTTCTTTTTAGATTCACTAATTTGGCTTTGAATTTATAGAAGGGGATGACACACTTAAAACTCTTTCACTATCTCTCACTATCTGTTTTGCCACTCCTGCTGTTTGGGTCATAACATTTTGATAACTTGACTTTATAGACATATATTTATAGACTCGATAAACTGTGGTGTGGGCTAAGGCACAATGTTTATACTGTATACTGCAGGGTGAATGACCTCTCCCAGTAAAGCCATCAAAGAAACATGATACGTTCAAATGCGTTATGTTTTATCAGGAGTACTTTTTGTGGTTGACAGTAATTTTGAATAATTGTTCCGTTGTCTCCCCATGCTCCTACACATTCAAAGGACCACAACGTGAGATGTGTGGATCTGCTCCAGAATTTTATCATGAAATGTGATAAATTCTGGCATTTACACAATATCTAGGATATATGTTAGACCAACTTTATATTAAAAAATCAGACTGATGGCTGTGTTGAACACTCTATTATGATTGGACAAAAAAGACATTCAGTGGTTGTTTATTTCTGAGTAGAATATTGTTTTCAAGACCGTCATCAGGCTGTGTCCTCATGATCTTCTGTTCCAAATGAATGTGCTTCATGAAGCCTTGTTGTTGTGTGTGCTGTAGGATAATGTCAGTAAGCTACATATACATAGAGAAGCACGGGTAATAGCGGACTTGCAACACCCAGTGTCAAAAAGACGTTACAACTGTTAACCTCCGTTAAAGGTACAATTTGTAATATAGCATATCAGTGGGGGTTTACAAATATTGCTCATCATTTGCCAGTCGGCCCACTGCAAGTTCAAAGGCTGCTGAGATTTATTTATAAGCTATCTTACTGTTTCCAACCTTAAAATGTAAACATTACACCCTCAAAAAAATGTTTTATAGTAATTTATTTGCTTGTATTACCAACATTTCAATGGAAACAGCTGTGCAAACTAATACAATGGACGATTTTTTTTTTAGCAGTGATTACTTTCTGTCAATTTATTGAGTTCTTTCAAAGGGTAAAGTAATGTAATAAATGGGATAGTCCGGTCCAATCATTTTTCGATAGAAGACCACCTTGTCATGGATTATGAATATATTATACCTGGGTACATTGGAAGCATCAGAACCATATCCTTACCACGTTAATTTTGCAAATGTAAAGCTTGAAGCACTAGAATCTTGCTGCACTGCATTTATGGATGATACACGGTCAGACAACAATCTCAAACCATATCACATCTTATCAAGGGCAAAATGCTGAAAACTATTTTATTGGCAAGTATGTCCAACAGCACAATGTGAAAGGGAAAGTATGAGTGTAAATGGATGTGGTCAGCAAAACAGGTGGGGTGACAAAACAGCATTATAATTTTATAGACAACAGGCCTGCCAAGCTGTAAGGAGCTCCAGTGAATTGAGACTTTGTGTGAGTGTGCTGTAGCTGTGCCCGCTAGGAGTCTGACCTCATTTTATGACCATCAGGTTACCAGCAAAGCCCTCAGCATCAATGGGAGACAGAACCCACCCACACTACTCTTGATCTGAACTGCTCCTGCCAGGACGACACCTACACTGCCCCATGGTCACTACCAACAGGGACCTAATTTGTGCTTGAAGCCATCTACATGTTTAATGGGGAAATGAAAGACTTAGTCAGGAATGTTAACTGATCAGCCGATGTCATTGATAATGCTCTCTTTTATTCTATTTTATATTCTTCTTCATCCATTGTTTCATGTCTGTCTACTTTGAAGTAAGTGAACTGAAGTTTGAAAATGGAATTGGCCCAAGGGGCTTAATAAATTGCATCAAAACCTTTCCTATCCTATCCTTTCCTATATCTATCATCTATCTTGCGTGAGAATGAGAAAGAGAGAGAGACTTCTGACTTTTGATATTCTTTAATGAAACATCTTACTTAAAAATAGCAACCAGTACAAAAATCTATATACCTATATAAAACTAAAACTAAAAAATCCACACATACAAACCCCCACCTATGCCCAGCCACCCACCACCCCAAACCCTTAAAAACCCAACACAACATACTGCTCCCATTAGACATGAAGTGCCAGCCCAGTTCCATAAAAATCACACAGTGTCAGCCATTACATAGAAAAACACATCATGTGCTAGAATTACATGCATAATTGCCCCTTGTTCTTTCACTATACGTACAGCTCCTTCCAGACACCACACATTTTGAAATCTTTCAAAATAACTGAGCAGAGAATAATATTCTGCCCTAAAGTGCACAAAGACCAGCCCCCTAAACAGTTACACCACATCAACAGGCCCACTCCCCTTCAGCTAATATCACCTATAGTCATCCATGTGGCAGTTTGCTCTGGCCAAACAAAAATAATGAAAGCACATTTTAACCTTCTTTTGATTGAATACATAGGCCCCAGAATATAAAATCCACTGACAAAAACCTCCCCCAACTTTCCACAGAGTATCGTTAGAACATCAAGTACATTAACAATACTGTTTCATTGCACAAAAACATGTACAGCAGTCTCTGGGAGATCACAAAAAGGACAGCCCACCCACACATTTGGGTCCACCACTGAGAGTAAGAGAAAGAGCACAAAGGGACAAGGTTTTTTGTTGATTTTATAAATGATAACAAATGAGTTTTTATCAAAATTCAAGCAAATTCTTGCTGCTTTGCAATATTTGTATTTGGACATGCTACACTCGAGGTCACTGTCGAAGGGTGAAATACATCACCTAGACATGACTTCACAGGATGTATTTTTTTATCAAAAGGCTCTCAGGCCTCACAGATCGATTCATCCAGGCTGAAGACTTGGGGTGACTGAGCTTCTCCCATCAGGGCCGTGAGGCTGTGGAACAACCTGCCTGAGGAGCTAAGACTAGCAGAACCACTGTCATCTTTTAAATCACTTCTTATTTTTATAGACTTGCTTTTATGTGGTGTTTTAACACAGTGATTTTTTACCCTCATATTGTCTGCTGTTTTCTTACTTTTTTGCACTAGTACTTTGATCTCATTTTGATTTCATATCTTGTTTGTACTTGTTTTGTCTTATTTTATAATCCGTGTTGTTTCATTTTATAATTGTTAAACACCTTGTAAAGTGATAAAGTGGTACATAACAAACATAAAAATAATATAATCACAAACCTCTAAAGTAGATGTGGAATCAATGAGAATTTTTTTTACACTAGATCTAACCTGTACTGGTAAGAAACAAAATGAGAAGGCAATTGGCAGGTTAAAAACAAATAAGGCTCCAGGCAATGACACTTTTCATACAGAGTGGTACAAAATATTTGGAAAAGAAGTGAACCCACATCTGCTAAGAACTCTTAACTGGGTCATTAAAGAAGGCAAGACACCCCTGTCGTGGAAAGAGGCAGTCTTAACACTAATCCCCAAAGAGAATAAAGACAAGGAAAAGCATAATAACTACAGGCCGATTTCAATTCTAAATGTCGACTATAAATTATACACTTCAATTATTTCCAAAAGATTTGAGACATGCATGCCAGATCTAATTGATGAAGACCAGACTGGATTTATTAAGGGCTGACAGACACAAGACAATATTAGCAGAACTTTATATAATACACAGGATTCAAAAGAAAGGTACACATGCAGCCCTAATAAGCCTTGGTGCAGAGAAAGAGTTCGGTAAGGTCAATTGAGAATTCTTATATCAAAAACTAGAAAGAAACTAGAACTAGAACTAGAACTAGAAAGATTTGGCTTTACCAAGGATTCAGCTCAGTGTATCAAAGCAATCTACCAACAACCTACTGCAAGGGTAAAAGTGAATGGTTCTTTATCTGAAAGATTTGTGGTAGGAAGAGGAACAAGACAGGGATGTTGTCTTAGCCCTAATCTGTTTGCTATATACATTGAACCACTCGCCCAAGTGATCCTACAAGATAGGGAAATGAGGGGAGTACCTTTAGGGGACAGGGAACATAGAATTGGCCTTTTTGCAGATGACATGATAATGTATCTCACAGATATAGACGCCTCCTTTCCAAAGATGATGGTGATCATAGAAAGGTTTAATTATTATACAGGATATAAATGAAATATTACAAAAACTCTAATTCTCATTTTTCAGAAGAGATCAAGCAAATGCATAATATTAAATGGGATTCAAATTTAATAAAACACCAAAGGGATGTCTATAACAAGAAATTTATCAGTGTTGTATGGGGCTAATTAAAATCACATCCATCAAAACATAAGAGAGGATATAGAAAGACATAGTGGATTTCAGCAGTAGAATAAATGTGGTGAAAATGAATATTTTGACAAGACTATTGTATCTATTTCAATCTCTGCCAAAACAATTCGCAGAATGGGACAAATAAGTATCTAGATTTATTTGAGGAGGGAAGAAATCTAGAGTCAGATATACCACACTCCAGTAGTCAAAGGATAAATGGAATGGCACTTCCCAATTTTAAGATATATTTCTATACAGCCCAACTTTAACCACTGACTAATTGGTGTGATGGTAATTATATAGCTAGATAGAAAAATTATCATATTGAGACATGTATCCCTGGCTACCACATCCAAACACTCTTGGGAGAAAAAGGAAAGGAATTGAACGTCACAGTTTCAGAAGGAGAAAGGCATCATATGACTTTAACCCTACAGACACCCACAAATTCACATAAATGGAATTGGAGAAATATAATTTGTTTCTTTCTGACACCTAAAATTAAAAGTAAACAGCTTCTAAGACAAAAAACATGCTGTAGGAAATATGGCCAGATCGATGCAAGTCATGCACATATCTTCTGATGTTCCTCAAAAGTAGAATCATCTTGGGATAGAGTGAATTTATTTTTTATAATCCCCAAGAAGAGTACTGTTTTATACCTGGGCATTTTAAGTGAAGTGGTGTTGAAAGAAGGCATTCTACTCACAGCTGGTGGGAAGCTGGTAGGTCTTCTTCTTCTTCTTTTATTTTTTTCCTTATCAAGCCAAATAGCTTTTAAAACGGGCCCACCCAAGCATGGACAATGGTTGGACATAGTACAGGAAATATTTGTGTGGGGGGAAAAAAAGACTTATTTTCTAAGAGTGAAATAACAGGAACATTTAACAGAAAATGAGTTATGTTATATAAAACATAGTTATATTTCTTGTTTTTATTACTTGCATGTATAAAGACAATAAAGACAAATGACAAAAGTGAAATAATAATAATAATACTAATAATAGGTCATATGATTAATATTACAAAAGAAAAAGGACAAGTCTAGAGTTCCTTATGTGTACTAACAATGTAACAACACTTTGATGCAAAAGTGTTTTGAATATTTTCCACCAGTCCTGATGTTGTTTCTATGGACAGTTCCTGGACAGGACAATTCCTGGATATGTGGATGAGTCATCTGACATGGGTAAACTTTCTATACTTTAATGTTAAAATGCTAAAATGTATTTGTGAGGGTTTCCTCAGGGTGCATCAAATTCACTCCAGCCTCCCATGTCGCTGAAATGGGTTAACTGGGCAGAGAATAAAAGAATGAATCTACAAGATCTTAATGGTTCCTTTTTTGGTTTAACTTCCTCTTAATTCTCTATAAAGTCACCATGTATTGTTACAAATACTGTCCATGCCTGCTGCATCTCAATTTCTTATTTCATGTATCCTCAACTCCTTGGTCCTCCGTCCTACAGCTCCCCACAAATCGATCTCTGCCCACCATCTTTAAGGACGTTCCAAGTCATTAAACGTGCTCTGAGCAGGCAAGGGGCACGGAGCCTTCCAGAGGAGCCTTGAGTGAGGATACACACGTGAATCCCTGGGATTGTTGTCATAGCAAAACCCCCATCCAACCAAACAATACTGACTTATGACTTATTGACCCAGCTGTATGCAAAAGCATAAAATTAGGGAGCCACAGCAATCACATTGTTAAATTTGTCAACAACACCAGTCCTGGGGCTGATCTGCAAGAACAGTTACTGTAGGAATGCAGTGGAAATGACAAAGTGGTAACTGGAGCTTTGTTTTGCATATCAACAATTGTTTAGTTTAACAGTCAATCATTGACTTCCATGTAAGATGGATATCTATAACTCAATTTCCTCTTTGAGGAGAGTCAAAATTGGCAGATTGCAGATATCCTGCTCTGGCTATGAGACATTCCTAGATACAGATCAACTACTACTCCTCCTCTTCCTCCAATTCTGTTAAGTAAGAAAACATTTGTTAAAGATATACAGTACTTGGCCCAAAAGCAATCTCAATGTTAAACCAAAAAAGGTTTAAATCCCATGCCTCATATAGGACATAAGTTTAAAAAAAAACAGCAGCAAAAATCCATGCAGGTTAATCCAAGTCTTGACTCTTTATTTAAATATTCAGTGTGTCCCAAACCAAAATAATTTTGGTTAAAAAAAAATGCTAAACAGACCACTTTTGAACTGAATAGCCACTTCCAGCTGGTCCAGTGGCTCAGTGACACTCAGTCTCAGGACTCAGTAACACAAAATATATAGCTTTTGGGTGAATTTTTCCTTTGATTTTAACACTGCACCACTGCACAGCAACCCTACAAAGCAAAGCCACTATAGAGGATGGGAAAGCTTTGCAGAGGAGGTCAAAGGATCATCAGGGTTGATCTACCCCCCCATCAACATAATATACACATCCATTTGTTCTTTCTGTCACTGTCCAGTCAACTGATACTGAAAACATTACAGTCCCCTCTACCAGGTTTCAAGGACCATACAAGTGATTTTGAATGTTTGGCCCATTTAGGTATAATTTACCCACATTTCAATTGCAACAATCCACTTTGCCAATCATGTGGAAGTACTACAGATTTCACAACATATAATCAAAATCCCTTGGTTTTCAAATTTGAATTTTTGGTTGAAACACCCACCTCATAATGTTCTGCTTCTGCCGCTAACACAGTTTTCCCAATTCATAAATCATAGAATTGATTGTTCCTGTGTAAAGCAAACTTTTATTTTCCAGCAGAGTGACCTTTTTACAAGAGCAAATTGACAGCGTAACTGGGCAAACAATAAAAAAGAAATTCAAAAGCAAATTCATCACCTCCCCTACAGGACTCTTCATTGTCAATTCGACATATTTTCCAAAGTTTTTGCAGCTCTTGCTATCTCTATCTACTTCCAAGGTCAGAGGGGAGCTGTGCAATTCAGCACTTTCAAAATGTGGAAAACAGATTAGCAATTTTACCACAATTATGACCACTTCGAGTAAAAATTCACAAATATCATTATATTCTCAGTATCTTCATGGTAATGTTCACTGGCGTGAGGCAGTTTCAGAGCCTTTAGAATACGTTTCATTCTATGTATTAAGTAATAATGGGAAGGTCTAAAATTTTCTATAAGGACAAGCTGAAGGCAATGATAGTGGTAGACAGACTATTTTGCACTATTGCTCCAAAAAACAAAAACACTTTACACAAGACAAGTAAATATGAACCTGTATACAAAATGAATGAGGATTTTTTCTTATACCGTTTAAATCTCCTAGAGAACCCTGGGTTAACCCAAAAAATGAAAGTAGACTACACCAGGTGACTGTATAATCAAGATGGGCTCAAAGATTCAGCACCATGGACAGTGCAGCTGCCTCTGCTTTCAACACCACAAATAAAATCAGATAAAATTTCAAATGATAAATAATAAAATAAATTCAAATCCTGCCCCAGTCTCCTGCATTTCTTTATATTGTGTACACATGTGTAGCATACTGAGCTGCAAACTGCAATTGCGAAAAATAGACAAAATAAACAAAATAGGATTAACCCAAATCAGACCTTAATATCCATTTTCATATTCTCCATACAGTTAGTACTCTATGCTACTGTGTTGCCTTGCATTTACATGTGCAAACGATTCCACTACAGCTTTTAGGTCAAGGTTGTATGCTCAACAGTGAAGATAGCAAATAAATTTTGTTGGCAAAATAGGAGGGGGTGGAGCCCCTTAAACCTGGTGGCCCCCCACCTCACATGGGTTGTGGGGGTGTGGCCTGCGTCAATGGCATTGGTGTTTTCTTGTTGTCTAGGTTAAATTTATTGCCAGCAAATCGTGAATTTGAAGTGCTTAGTCAGTTTAAAATGACCGTAACCTACTGTTGTCAGGCATCCCCTGAATGCACCATAAAGAAAGCTTTCAGATCCATTTAAATTACTTGCTCTCACTTTCAAATCATCAAAACACAACACTGTGGCTTCTTTTAGGAAAACTAATGACGATGTCTGTTTTACGGTGATGGAACACTGATGTGGAGAATGTTTGATGTCTCTGAAAGTTAATTTTCATATCGATCTGGAATGAATGGACTCCAATGGCCCAATAAAGGCTAGTAAAAATTATATCTGAGTTCTACAATAAGACTGCTTGCTTTGGGAAAAGATTAGCTGAAATATTAAGTTTATACATCTTTTAGATATCAGGCTAACTGTAAAATCACTGGTATGATCCTTTAAGGACACTTTTTAGCCCCATGCAGTGTGCACTATGAGGCAGTCCCCCACCCTACCATTAAAGATTAAGTAGTCATTATATGTGACTAGAGTAACATATGCAAATCAAAATATGCTCTCATTGTTTTGCCTAAAACCAGAGGACATCGGTCAGTTCAGTGTCACATTGTGATACTCAAAGAGAAAACTCAAAGAGAAATTGTTTAAAGGTCTGTACACACGTACACACACACATTTGTATAGTTTATGTTTTTTATGTTTGCTCCATGCTAAATCTGTAGTGCTTGGGGTCTACGTGGCCCCAAACAACACTGTTGTATACAAAGTGTGTACACAATTGTAAAAATATATTATTGTATTAAATTTAATATTTACCAGTTCTTGAAAATCCATAAAGTATTAAGCTCAAAGAATAACACTAATCATATTTTTAGAGACATTTAACACAAAAAAAGGCAACACTGACTCTAAACATAAGAAGGTTTAAAGGCTAGAGAACGTGATTTCACTGATCAGCGCACCTTCAACAAGAGGGGAGGAACTAATCAGTGAAATCACCTGGTGTGGCATTTGGTTGGAATGAAAACTTGCAAACTCTTGGCCCACTATGTGGCACATGGTTGCTTATCCCTACTCTAGGGGCATGTTTCGGAACAGCCCCAGCTGCTATCATGCTTGTTGTGCTTAGATTTAAACAGACAGGATTGAGAGAGAGAGAGAGAGAGAGAGAGAAAGAGAAAGCAAGAGAGAAACTAGTAGGCTTAGAGCTTAGAGAAGTAGACTGGAACTATCTCACTAGGCCACCAATGCTCTCAAATGTTCTCAAACTATATGGCACGCACACACACACACGCACGCACGTACGCACGCGCACACACACACACACACACACACACATACCAGACGGACCCTTGTTCAGTGGAAGCAATGGTGGCACCTTAGAAACAGCCATGAGAGATATGGAGGTAGTTTTGGCTTGTCTGCGATATCTGATTCTTTTGCACTGAACCATCAAATTTTGAAAGAATCGCTCATAAAAAACTATTGCACTAGTAACAATGCATGTACTGTACAGCACCTTAACAGAGTGCTGCACTTTCTAGTCCTAAAACCAGGAAGTGAGTTAGCATTTTTGAGCCATGGGTTCCTTGGCCAGTCCAAGTTTTTATTTATTAAGAAAATAACATCTGTAGTTAACATAGCTTAAAAGTGTTGTTATATGACATAAATTACGCCTGTTAACTTATCAACAGCAAAATTTCAAGAAAATCAGGGGAACTGAAACTCCAGAAGAACAGGGAGACGGGCAGGAAAATCAGAAGGGTTGGCAGGTGTGGGATACAGATTTGACCATTTCTAGTGTACTTTCAATAAGTTTTCTTTAGAACTTTGCGGCAGCATGTGGAGAAAGTAGATCAGACGTTGAAAGTTGTCACTGCAAGTCACAAGCCAGCCGCAGCGTTTGAACAGTCTAATCAGGGCGCCGAAAGGAAACTGGCTGCGCTTTGCGGTGCTTCCGCAACCAGTGCGAACATGCCATCAGTCTTATCTTAGTCCCATGTGTTGATCAGAGTGGTGATTAAAGGGTTGGATGGTCCATGGAAGATTTTCAGATTTGAAATTGGGCTGCAGCATTCTTAAGTTTCCTCCTCTCCTTTGCCATTACACACAGACCCATAAAAGTGTTGGAGTACTCTCCCCAACTCCTCTTTTCTGGTGGTTTTTAGCTCAATGTTCATGTTATGACCTTCTAGCCAACTGTTAAAGCAGTTGAGAGCCTATACCATCTGTCTCAGGGTCGCCACCTCACCTTGAAACATTAACCCTATTAATGTTTACACTGTTTACTTTTTCTTCTTCAGACACATAACCCAAATCAAACATTATATTGGTAAATATCCATTTTTAGCCACATGGAGAATGTTGATTTTAGTTGAGCTGTTGTCAGTTGTTAGCTAGCTTAACAGAAAACAAAGCAGAACAGGCTGTTAATCAGCTGTTAGTTTGACCGCTGTTGTAGCACACTAATACAGGTGAAGTGTTGCTGCTCCCATGATTGTATGATAAATGATGCACAGCTCTCGACCAATCAGACTGCTTGAATAGAATTATCTGTTACGTAATATACACTAACAAACAGTGAGGCACCATCGATTTTTTTTTTTTTTTTGGTCCCAAACCCTGCCTACAGTAACATTTAGTTTGGTGCTTTATAATTAGCACAATTGCCTGATTATCATTACATTAGGCAAGTTCTTCCCTGGCTCACTTAGTGCTTCCTCCTATTTGAAATGCATGCTTTGATATGGACTCAAAGGCATCTGCAGTAGCTCCACAATCAAGGCCCGGTGGGACACAACAAGATGCCAAATGAGTTTTGTACTTTTGACCAAAGCTGTACTGAGAGCTCAGACTCAGTGTGAGCCTCTGAGAAACGTATCAGTTCCCAGTACATATCAGGGCAAGCTCAGTCCAGACTGCAAGAAGCATCCTGTCAAGTGAAGAGAGAATTAATTTCCAAATTGACCTCATCAATCTATCATTCTGTCTCATTCTGACAGACAAAGGCCTGATGTCTTAGCTAATATTTCAGCTAATATTTATTGCTGCCAGACGTGTGTGTGTGTGTGTTCATGCCTTTTTAAAAAGGTGAGTGTTCATATTTATGCTCATCTGTTTGCATGTGTATTTTATGTGAGTCTAATTGCATTTATTGAGCTGACCATTAGGCTGTAGGAAATATTCGATTTGGATGTACTGAATTTATTGTATTGTATGTATTCACTGCCCTGTTGACATTTTACTGTGCAGCTTTCATATGATGAGTGTCCCATGTTTGTTATGGCTTACACTGTCTATGTTGCTATTTAACCCACTTACACTCTGAGACTATAAAAAGTAAAGTAAGACAGCAGACTGTTCATTCAAATTTGATTAAAATTGGCATCTATATTCTTTGCATATGGCTATGCATACAAAATTTGAAATCTGCGAAAACTTGTTTTACACTTATATACACCTACATATGCACTTACACTTTTGTTAGTCAAAGCTTGATTTTTTTAAAGATGCAAAAAATGCAACATGTACAGTTAGGCCAATATATTCAACTAGAACTACCAGAGGAAGGCACACCTACACCACATCTTTTTGTTGTTTGACTTGTGACGTGAAATACCATTTATTTCTCTCAGCGTGCTCTAGTTTTTACACTACAATTTTTTTGTCACATTTTTCACTCTGGGCACAAAGGGTTGTCTTTTTGGTAGATTTCTGATATTCGTTCTGAATAAGTCTACTTACACTCAGTCAGT
Organism: Neoniphon sammara; assembly: GCA_900302535.1. Lineage (NCBI taxonomy): Eukaryota > Metazoa > Chordata > Actinopteri > Holocentriformes > Holocentridae > Neoniphon > Neoniphon sammara. Next base: position 22,271 of record OMKZ01015749.1, on the reverse strand, counting down.
TTGGATGATTTTAATTTTTGTAATTGAATAGATCAATGTCATGAGGTGTCATCAGAGATAGATGTTTAGAGAGGCTAAGGCTCTGCTAGGGGGCTCTGGTGGAATGCTCCCCTAGGGGGAAATTCTTTAAAAAATAAATAAACTAATAAAATAAGATAAATAAAAACTGGAAATGGGCTGAAAAACATTAAATAATTTGGCTTTGTTGTTGCAAATTCCTTATAATTGCTGAAAAGTTTGGATATATTTCACTTCTGTCACATTTAAATACTAAGTATATTGTAATGTATACTGAATATTTTAACACTCTGGGCACTGTAGGCCTGCAACAGAAAATGTTATGCTATAAAGTCCATAGCATGTCCGCTAGTTCACTTTAGGACTAAAATAGTTTACAAAAGTTTAGAATTTTGAAAAAAGAAACAGGTAAACTGCTTCCTCTCCAGTGACGGAGTCGAGGTTCTTCTGTAACGGGAAAAAAGCTAAATCAAAAAACTCCGCCTCGAGCAGCTGAGCAAATCATCCCAAGGGACCAATTTGTTACAGGGACCCATTTGTTACAATGTTGCATTTGCCTCGAGTTTCAGTTTGTGTTCACAAGGCAGCATTTACAAGCTGAATGACTTTGTGATAAAAAGCCTTGTGGAGGACACTGCTCTCTTATTGGTCAAAATTTCCATGTGGAAAAACTCCCGGAAGTAGTTAAAGAGTCAGTAATTGTTTGAATTGGGTCAGATTATATTCCCACCACAGCTGAACCGCTCCAGAGTTCGTTTGGAAGAGTACTGAGACTATCTCGAGGTAGACTTGGCATGCTTGTTTTGGTCCACACCGGATTTCAGTTGCTGTATTCACACCTGTCCCAACGTCCCGAACTTTCACAGGAAATGCTCTAAGGTCCATATCAAATGTTCCCAACAAACTAGGTCTGAAAACACCCTGGAACCACCCTCTCGAGGTGAACTCGCTTTTGGCCTGCACCCAATTAGATTACTGTATTCACACTTTCCCAAACAAAAAGGACTAAGGTGTGAAAATGCACTAAGAATTTAAGGACCAAGCTGTCTGACTGACAGTCATGTAAAATCTTCAAACCTCAGACTTTACTCATTTTTTCTCAATCACACTAAAACTTGCTCTATGAACAAAACACCCCATTTTATCAACACACAAGATATGATGTTGCTATCGCTTTTGCCACAATCCAGGGTGAGCTTTCCAATAGAGGCCCAATTCAGAGTTCACCAAATGTTAACTACCATCCAAAGTGAGTACCAGAGATAACATCAGGCTATGCCATCATAAGTCTACAGAACCATAACAAAGGCAGCAAATTCACCAGCTACCTACACTAACCTTCAGGGCAAATAAGAGTAGGTTAGTCATTGAGGTTATCAAGTGGGCACCCTGTGTTGTTGTTTTTTTGTTGTTTGTTTGTTTGTTTGTTTGTTTTGTTTGTTTTTTTACTATTTTGTGGTCTAAAAATCACTTAGTAATCCTTTAAACCCTTTCTTATGCATTATTCTTGAGTTACAGCTTCCCTTATAGTGTATAAGAATCCTGCTGGATTTTTATGGAGGCTTTGTTCAGGCTGCCTTGTCCTGAGAGGTGATGGGATATTTCTCTTGGATTTCATCAGGTCAGGACTTAAGACCCTACCTGAGCCGCTTTGTCAAATGGGTGCATCGTGGCCACATTATCAGAGCAATCACCTTCTTCCCCCCCAGCTCTTGAGCACAGCCCTCCCTCTCTACCTCCCATTGTCAGCATGCTTTACCTCCACTGCCAGCAATCTCTCAAATGATTTCCACCTCCAGCACGGCAGGAGAAACCAGCAGGAAGAAAGAAAGCAGGAGGGGCGAAAGCTATGGGGTTCAGATTAATTTCAAGACCACTTACAAAGTCATCAGACATGGGGGCACAAAAGGACAGTAAATTCACTCTGCAAGAGCACGTGGACAAATGGGTGGAAGAGACTTGAAATCATGAGAGAATCTGTACAGTGCTACTTCTAGGGAAGAAAAAAGTGATATCAAGGACAACAGTGTTTTGTTGTAATATTTTTAAGTGGTTCATCTTGTAGACTGCTTTCTTTTTAGCTGCAACCAACAGCTCTATAGCTCGTTCTGTTGGTCGATGGGTTGGTCGGTTAGTCCACAAAATTTTCCCCACCCTTTGGCTAAAAGGGGGTGTGGCAACAGGAGTGGCCTGTCACAAAAAGGTGTATAACTTCTAAACGGATTCCCGTAACATGGCCAAACTTTGTAGACACACACATAAACCTTGTCATAAACCCTTGCAGGAAGCGTCACTGGACTTTCCTTTTTCATTGGTGTGAGTTAGTCCCGCCCTTATACTTTAGCATCACCCCCTTTCATAACTCATGAACCATTTTTAGCTGAAACCAGCAGCTCTGTTTCTTGTTCTGTGGGTCAATCAGTTCATTGGTCCACAAAAATCTATCTGTTCATTGGTCTGCAAAGCTGTGCCCAGCCTATGGCTACCGCAATTTTCTACTTATGAGGCTAAAATTTGCCATGGAGGTCAAGTGTTTGTGAGATTGTGTGAATGTGTGAATGCATGCACATGTGGATGCATGAGCGTACAGCTATTGCGAATTTGCGCTTGTTCTCATATAATTCCCTATCTCTCTTTATTTTCCCTCTGTTTGCCTGACACCAGCCAGCTCTTTCTCTTTCTCTCTTCCTTTCAACATCCCCATTGTCTTGAGGCAAATGAATGAAGTCCAGCTGGCAGCAGATATGCTTTACATCTACTGGTACAGAGCCCCAGAGAAACCCTTTCCTCTTTGTGCTACATAAACCTTTAGTTGTGTTGTGTGTCAAAATGAGATTAACAGGTATTAGTAGGAAACATTCAATATCTTCTACCACTGAAACAAGATTATAACAGAATGTTAGCAATCCCTGTCATGCATTATATTATCAATCTAAATCTGTCACACCATCTCTGTGTAGGCTAGATGTATAGGGGCATCTAATCCTTCCCTTCATGGCATGCCAAACAATTGTATTATTTGGACTGTGTTGTTAGAAAAAATGAAAAAGTTGCCATTAAAAAAAAAAGTTGTTGTTCATTTGGCACTACAACAAGTACTTCTATGAAGTTCAAAGCCTATTTTCAGCACAGCCTGTCTGCAGCTACAGGACTATGCTATGTTGTCTGTCAAAAAGTTAATAAAATATAAACCATTCTGTGACAGGATATTAACCATTGTTCATCATTTTCCTCTCATTGAAATGTTTGTGCCAAAATTGCTGTGCCAATGTGAAAATGCTAAATGAACCATATTTAAATTTTGTCATAATCCAATGTCTGGGGAGGATTCTTGCATTAATTTTCATTAGATGATGGATGTTGGCACAATAGAACAATTTTGCAGAAAGAAAGAGATCTTCAAGGTTACTATGGTATTTATATCTAATGTAACGGTTTTTGTTGATCCTTAGGGGTTTATAGTGCTAAGTGTTAAGATATATGGGAATCTACTGACAACAATGAATCAGCACAATATGGCTTGCAAATATTTCAGTAATGAGAAGTGCTGAATGACTGTCACGAGATAATAGATATCCAGATATCACCTACACGTGAAAATATGTGGCCATATGATGCATCTGTCTTTATTTTCCATCTTACGTGTGAGAGAAGCACTCCAAGAGGCTGCATGCTGCCTTCTCCTGATCTCTATTACACATCATGGAAATTCACACGTGGTCTGTTTCATTTCAGCATTGTCACATGTTAACTTGTGTAACTGGTGTCAAATTGAAAATGAATGACAAAGATTGTGCCAACCTTCAGTTTCTGGATGTCAACTTTTTCCTTGAATTGATTCTGTTCCTGGGAAGATGAGAACTTAAATTACATACAGGCACATATTAGTCATCTACTGATGACTTCATCGGGAACTACAGTACTGCCAGTGAGGTGGAGCTGAAAAAGACAAATGTATTCAGTAATCCAATCCCTGTTTCAGCTAAATTATAATTGAATGTTAATGAATGTTTCTATATGTAACCATAGAGATTGTGAGCAGTTCAAAGCCTTATTTGCAATTCATGCAATCCTATTGCACAGTCATCCTGGCTTCAGGCAAGGTTGGTTATGAAACTAAAGGAATTGTCCAAATGTTCTCTAGGAAATGTGTCAAATGATGCTCCATCCCTGTGGTGTCAACCATAAGCCTGTTTCAGTGACTGACACCACTGTCCTCGGGGGAACTTTTCAAATGGTTCTTATTCACTGTTGGACTAATAACAAAGTCAATTACACAGTAACTGACGCTTTAACCCTTTTATCTGTCAGTGGGCAGATGCCAAGGAAAGTACCATACTTATTGCACTGGGGCTCATTAACAAGACCTTGGCTGATGCTTGAATACATTAAGGTTGGACACACACAGTACAAACTTTCAGCCAGTCAAACTCCAAAGCTGCTGTAATTATCAGCCGAGTTTCAAAATCTTTGTTCTCTGAGAAAGCCTGTAAGAACAGTCATGACCTAAGATTTCAAGCTCAGCCTTCTAAACATGATTGGGAATGTTTAATTGGGGCTAAACTGGGTCAAATTAAACTTTCTGACCAGACCGTCTCACTCAATTTCAGCAGTATTTAACTGAGCCAAGCAATCATATTGTACATAGAGTTACATACAACATTAAAGGATATGGAATGCCAAATGAGTTTACACAATGATAATCACGCCCATCACCCACCAATAAAACTCCCTGCATTTTGCAGTATTGCAGACATTGCAAAGCTGTTGTGGGACATTCCCACACTGGAGCAGTTAGTTTAATGATGCATTTTACATCAACCACACCTGACAGTTCGTGCTGGAAATGTATAATAGAAATTATAAAAATGACTAATTACATGCACTGAAATTCAAATAAAAACTGCAGAGTCAACTCAGTATCTTAAAGGAGCGTTTCATAAATTTGTGAAGTTAGGGGATCAAAGAAAAAAAATGCCCATACAAAATTCCATTCCTTCCTTCTTTCCTACTCCTCTCTCTCTCATTTCTCCCTCTTCTCTCTTCCTCTGTCTCTTTTTTAGCATTTCCCCTTCTCCACTCCCTCTCCCTTTTCCTCCCTCCTTTCCTCTCTTACTTCTCTCCCTTGTCCCATTCTTTTTCTTCTCTTCTCCCTTTCCTTCTTCTTCCTTCTCTCCCTTCCTAAGAGGAAAACAGAAGATATGGTAAATGCACATGTGCACCCATCACTTCTTCTCATCTCATCCATACATAAAATACACCTCACCCTTCATCTAAGTATACAGGCCCCCTTTTCACTTTTTTCCCCTCTTTCTTTTCTCTCCTTCTTTGGTTTCTCATATTATATCAGTCTTTCTGATCCTCTCCCACCTAGACTCGAACAGTTCATCTAAATTCCTTATCTTATGAGTTATTCTTTCCATGATATAAATACTGTTGATTGTTTCCTTCCAACTCTCTACTTGGGGTACCACTGGATTCAGCCAGTTATTAGTGATCTGTTTGATCGCTGTTATCCTTAATATTCTATAAAGGTATCTATCTGTTGGACTAGACAATGTCTGGGGTGGTTTCCCTAAAAGTATATTTTTGGGATTTAAAAGCAATTTACGTTGAAATATTTTTTTATCCATTTCCTCCATTACCTTTAACCAGAACCGTTTTAAAGATTTGTATAAATATAGCGCATGTGTGAGGTTAGCTTGGTTTTCTCCACAGTTGCGCCAACAGCATGCACTGTTATCATTACTGTATTTAGATTGGATGATAGGCGTTTTAAAATATCTTAATTGGATTTTCCATGAGAACTCCCTCCAAAATGAAGAGTATGTTGTTTCCCAGGTGTTTGTGCGCATATCCGTCCATTCTTCTTCTGTTATAATTTCGCTGAATACATTAGGATATAACTTTTTTGTTTTTTTTTTCATCCTGACAAAACAACTGACAATGGCTACCTACGTCACAGACTTTGAAATCAGTGAGAACTATTTTGATTTTGTTAGCCAACCTTATTTACTGGAGTGACTTGCAATTGCCACAGATGGACGAGGACAGAGGAAGGAAAAAGAAGCAGTAGATAGAGACCCAAGCAATGGCAGCAAGGCTAATGGACTAAGACTGAGCACTATGAATCCAAAAAGGACATTTATAGGGTTTTTTTTCAGTGCTGCTTCGCACAAGGCCCAGTTGCCACATCTAGCTCAATTGGAGCCCCATTTTTTAGCTTCAAGTTTCCCAATACAAACACAATCAGCAAAATTGTTGTGTTTTCCCAATAGATGCCGTAGTAGAAAAGTCAGAAATACAGCCTACTTTCAGAAAAACTGAAATTGCTATTTAATGTGTCATTCTGTGAATACATCTCTGAAAAGGCTACTGTTACCTACAAAAACAGATGGTAGATTTGTCACTCTCTGTTAAAAGAATGAGGAAAAAAAGATAGCCCTGCATACTCTCTGTCCAGTGTGTGGGTGTTTTTAAATTCTGTAGTTTCCTCAGTAATGAATCAATAATGCATACTTTTTGAATATCCTCTTTTTACAATAATTTAAAGCTCCAGGCCAACCATTCATTAAACATTAAGAATGTTTTTGCATTATTCATATCATATCATTAAGCTAAGATAAAGATTTCTCTAGGACCTTTACAATGGCATTATTAGGTATGTAGAATCTTTCTCAATATCCCATCTGAGCTGTGAGTAGTAATACTCTGTTGAACAATGAGCGGTGTAACAAATCCTGACAGCCAATTAATCAGTCTCCATTTAAATCCACTGCAGCTAGTACGTTTCTGGAAAATGTCATAAAAGACAAGTGCAGAATCCATTGTGGTTGTGGTCATGCCGCTAACATATGGTGTGTGTCAGCAGAGAAAGACGACAAGGACAAAAATGTTTTGGATAAAAGAATGTGGATAGTTCACCATTTTCAGATCTTGTCATCTGTCTTTGTAATTTCAATCGCCACATTTCACCACACACACACACACACACACACACACACAGACCCATCACTAAAGCACCCTCTCCATTTCTTTCAACACCCACTTTCTGCAGCGCTCAGATCAGACACAGCCAGAGGTGTCTCATCAGTCACAGCCAAAGGAACGGTTGAGCTGAAGGTGTCTGAAGCCCAGTCCACACCACAGCAGGGTACCCACCTGTCTCCCACTGAATTAGTACAGAATTGATGCTGGTGTAGACAGGGGATGCTCCCCATTGTGACCCTCTCAAACTATATCCATATTTCAGCTGGACCGACAGAGCCCAGGGCTGAGGAGCTCGACCATAAGCAGTCAGTCAGTGTGAGGATTCTGGCTAGCACTGCTGCTGCGGTGGCAAAGCAGTGTGGCATAACCATTGAGACAGACTAGAACACTAACAGCAGTTTGAAGGGGCTGTTCAGTTTGAGATATATAATCAAACAAGATCAAGGTTAGCTGCAGTTGTTATTCAATATCTGGAGAAGAACAGTGAATAGTAATTATGATACCACGGGAAACTAAACACAGTATTACATTTTATACAATTAACGATCCCTTTTGACCTTCATTTGTGTAATTAAGTCATGATCTGATTAAATGAAATAAATGATACTGGAGCAGGATAAGAAAAAGGATGATAAGCTACAGTGAGATGAATATGGTAACAGTTTTGTAAAGTATAACCAGGTCTCATTGTATTGTAATGCAATGAGACCTTTACCCTATTATAGGTAAAAAGGTGTACAAAAAACTAGTTTAGTGCTCGTTAAATACTTGTGAGCTGTGACTATCTTGGCAAATAGTGAAATAAAATCAAAACACAGTGTGACTTCTGCTATGACCCACGTCTACAAAGCATCCAATTGGAACGGCCCTGCATTTTTGTGCATTTGAGAACAACACTGTAAAAACTGTCAGAGGCTGATGTAATCTATCAACAAATGGGGTTTAAAATAGGCTCAATAGCCTGATGCTTCACGACTGTGAAAAAGGAGGTGTAAAACAGCTGTCACTGTTTCATACGTCAGTGAACTAATTTGCCTAATCTTCGCAGGTCTTTGGATGAGGGACAAGATCAGAGCCGTCATGGAAAACCCCTCTCACCCTCCCTACAACAAGCTGTGGTACAAAGCAACAACAGCTATCTACTTTATATAGACAGTGTGTCCCCACTCTTCTACTTTGTTCTGTGTTCTGCTCCTTGAACCTGAGCGCACTCTTCTAGTTCAAGCCTGATGGTGGACAATGATGTAAAAAGAAAATCCGCAGCACTATACAACTACTGTAAATGCCAAAATACGCTTAGCTAAGTCTTCTCTGTTAACATTGCACACTCAACAAAGGATTAAGCCCACTTAAGATGATGAAATCTAAGAAACGTATAAAAGTCAAATGAAACAATGTGAAATAACACAAATAAATAATCAGGAAACTGAGGAACTCAAATCTTCTACTACTTGGTGATAGTTACACCCTCATGTCCCTGTTTTGGGGCGCCGTAGGCCCTGGCTAGGAGTGTTAACTGAGCTAATGTCCCTAAAGGAGCTACAATACTTTCATTCCATCCTGACTCCATCTGTTCAGTTTTCTTCTCTTACAGTGGTCAGTCATTGTACTGCATGTGATTTAATTGTATTGTATTGCATATAATGTAATGAACTGCATACAGTATATCATAATCAGTTTAGTTTACTTACCAAAGAAGCCTGTAACAAAAACCACTGAAGCATTCACTAAAGAAAAGCACACGTAACAATTCAATTATCAATTTGTATCGCTCATCTTACAACGGATAGACTGAAGGTTTTAAACTCTATTTCCTCTAAATAAAGGTGGCTCCCCAAATATACATTGCACTTTAATAAGGTCAACAGTCAAATGATCACAATACAACACTCTATCACAATATAATCATGGTGTGTGGCCTAATTTGTTAATAATAATGACACCATTAGAAAGTGGGTATGAGCAGTAAATTGGATCCCTAAAAAGATCCGCAGGTTTTCTTCACAGCAACAGTTAGCAAGTGTTTTTGTTATCCATGTAATGTTATGCTGATGATATTTTAAGACCATTTGAGGTGTTTCATTAACCTTAAAATCAAGTTACCATTATCCTAAAGTACATGAAAATAAATCATTTTGCTAAAATAATCCACCAGGAGATCATGCCCCAAGACTCTCTTAGACAGGTAGGCTCCCCTAATGAAGTCTGGACTTCAACATGACTGGTTATATATCATTTTAAACATTGTTCCCTACATTACTGAACTTGGAGGGGTTTTGTATTCATCACTGACTTTTGTGTGTTTGTCTCCAAGATGTCTCAGAAAATTACCAGGTTTAACAGGTTTTTCTGAAATCTGGTGGACAGATAGTTCTCGGCCTAAGGAGCAGCTGATTAGATTTTAGTGGCGATCTAATCTAATCGGATCTAATCGTTTTTTAGCCAGAACAATTATGCTGCATTCCTCCAACTCAAAGTTTACCCTACTGCACCCTATTGTTCAATTTTTGGAGAACTTCACTTTTTGTCTATCTTACCCAGAGTCAGATGAGCCGCAGCTTCAGTCAGCTGGATTTTGATGATGGTTATGCTCTGATGTGAGGCTGCAGAGTTCACACCTGGCAACCTACAACTTAGTTATAGCTGCACAGCTAATAATCCCTGCACCCAGCAATGGATAAATAGTTATTTGTCAAAGATAGTTCTGAATGTAGCTGCATATAAAACAACTAAAATCTTTAATGTTTTTATTTTTACCTATCATAAAAACACAATATATAATACTTAAATAACTCAAATTTGGAAATGCTGGAAGGTGTATCTCTTGCACATCACAGGAGCTAAACTACTGGCTTTCCCCCTACAGCCATGGATTGAGCTTAATTCAGTTGGCATTACTGCTATATCTGTGCTGGGCATCTCAGGATGAAACTGGAACCAATCTTCTCATCTGACTCTGGGTAAGATAGACAAAACTTGGTGCATTCCTTTAAGTTTCATGCTGACTGTAACTGGAAGGGTGTGAGCAAGTGTTAACATGTGCCTTGCTAGTCTTTCTGTGATTTCTTATATTCAGTTGGCAACCAAAGATAAGACGCCACACAATACAAGTAAAGATATGAGAACAAAGCACAAAGCAGCATTGGACACTCCCGTTCTCTTGCACCTCCTCTACCTCACTAATGTGCCCATGAGCAGTTCCACAATGAATCAGGCTTCTATGGCAACAATTGCACAACATATTCCCACAACTGGTGCAATTTTCTGCACTTGTTTTATCAGTTTACACACGTGCTGTCCTGTCAACATCAGCAGTGAATATTTTTATTCGTAATTTTTATTCATAATATTTTTAATTGAACTCTTCCAGTATTTTTTGCTATTAGCTTAAAGTCCTTTCCTTTCTATATATTTAATTCCCCATGCCTCCTGTTGAGTGCAATTATATAAAGCTCAGCAGTGCTCTAAACTCCAAGAGGTGAAGTGCTCATTGCCTGCCATTAGCTGGCAGTAAGTTTTGTCACAGAACAAGAGCATGAGCAATGTTGAAGCAATGTTCAATTTCCCAGAACACTGTGGGAACATAATCTCAACATTAGTTTTCTTTCTGTTTTAACATTAAACTAACCTTTCAAAAACATTTAACTAACCTTCAAAGCTGTTCTAGGAATGCAACTTTCGCATCAGCTTTACAGTAAAATAACTTGCTGTTATAATATGTAAGGAATGTTAAGAGGAACATTCAACTAACCTTCCCAGAATGTTAGGAGAACATAACAATAATGTTAGCTTCACATCAGAAAAACATGCCATTTTAACATCTAGGGAACGTCATGCAGGAACACTGAATAAACATTCCCAGAACATTTTGGGAACCATGTTTTGCTATAGCTGGGTAGTCGCTCAGAGGCTCAGCTGTGCTTTGCAGTTAGCTTTAATTAACTAAAAGATGGATTCAAATTTGCAGTGATTAAAAAATGTCTCATAATATTGTATGAGAAGTTATATTGTACACTGTACAATATTGCACAATATTGCCAATAAACATTGGTTGTAAAGAGCTTCAGTCACAACATGGTCTCAGTCGGCCACAATAAAATAAGGTTTATAATATAGTATATTTGATTGCAGGTCAATAGATGATGCTCTGCCAAGACTCACTCTGAATAGCCAGAGTTGCACATAAAAACATAAACCCACCCAGGCATGCACCACTTCCTGCGTTTTCTTCTTTTTTTTTTTTTTCTCCCACTGCCTCCCAGGCTTATGGTTATGGTCAGGGCTATTGTTAGGGTGAGGGTCATGAGGCTGTCTTACAGGCAACTTTCAGGGCAAGAAACGCGGATGAGCAGCACGCACACACACACACACACACACACACACACACACACACAGGCTCAGGCACGGGACTGGAAAACAATGCCAGCTGCAGAGCTCCCTATCAGAGGGAAGGTCCATCATTGCACTGTCTGGATACAT
>OMKZ01015749.1:0-10764 GCA_900302535.1 Neoniphon sammara | reverse complement strand
ACATGATTTTATTTTAGTTTAAGGATATAATCTGCTCACTCTGAACTAGTTAAAGGATGTGTCATTTTTCAAAACATCAGAGACCCAGAGTCTCCAAATCAAACATTTGAAATGATCTCTGTGTTTTATTAAACCTCAGCATCAATACAGCATCAAAATGTGTTTAATACCACATTCCCAGTTTGGGAAACTTTGTTTTAAAATGCACTTCACTGTAGATTATTTATTGCCTGCTTCAAATTATAATAAATGGACACATAGACCGATTGAGTAAACCAATTCAGTAATATAGGATAATGGATTTTAGGATACTTTTGCTCTAGAATCTATTAAATTTACAGTGTAATGAACAATTCACTCTGATTTATGGGCTGATATTCTAATTTATAAGCAGTAAACCACTGCAAAACTGTACTATTTTTGTAAAAAAAAAAAAAAAAAAAAAAAACACTGTATAATCCTGTTATACTCAATGTACATATATTCTCCCCACCATGACAGAACCTCACACCCCAAGTTAGTGTATTAATGAATCTGTTCCTCCACTCAGTGAACAGACGTTCCAGCTGCTAAAAAGCTGAGGTAATTGTACCACAGGACAAAAAATGCAGGTGTCAAGCACTGAGCCAAGTGCTGGTGAAAAGGTTAAATGTTCTTCTTTATATACCCTTCTCTATGACAGTAACATCAGCTGCGCATGTGCATTATTTTCTAGAGAGTTTATGCTGCATAAAACCTTTTAGTTGTTGACCTTTACATTATCAGTGTGCAACCTTCTTCACAGTACCACTTTCCCCATGACACCACGGACAGACAGGACGCTCTACACTAAGCCAATACCACCTTATCTAAAATGAGAGTTTTCCTGGGGTCAGTTTTTATCTAAATGTCTTCAGTCACAGCATGGATTCAGAGATGGGCCTCCGTAAGATTGGTAATCACAACCATGTGCACAAGGCGCAATGCAAGGCTCTGTGTGTCAAATAGACTGCCATAAAATTGGTGATGGGACGATAACCAGGTAGTAAGATGAAGGCCTACCTTTCTTAATACTACAGTTGTTGGTTGTAGGATTTCCTCTTGCTGTATGGAGCTGAATGCATTGCATAGCAGCTTGAAAGGGTGCTGCTTTGAAAAAGAAATAATAATCACATCACATCATCGCCATGTGACCTGCAGGGTACTTGATCCGTACTTCTATTTTTAAGTGGCTTTCACACTATGAAATGCATCCGCATTGTGCTGCCATGTGTCTATTTTAATACTCGGTTATATAGGGCACCCTGAAGAGAATGAAGACAAGGCACATCACACATAAAACCTGCTGTCAATCTGCTGTAGTGAACCATTTGAATATCTTTATCCATGCATCCTGTTTCCTCAGTATTGTTATCTATTGTTACTAACATGCCCTAAACTCAAAAGTGACTTCAAATGGGATCCAATCCAAATGAGTGCTGCTGACCTCAAATGGGGTATCAGGTAACAGTGCCCTATGACAGTGCAAAAGAAATAAAAGGAAAACCAAAACTATCCCATTGTATATTGTTGTTGGAATTCAGGGGAATTCTGCTTTTGTTGTGTATGCACACACACACACATGGTATGTAGGCATGTGTATAGTCATAGTGAGAAAGCACAAGAGGACAAATTCTCTGGGTGCAGATTCCTATAAATCTCTAAATCATGTGTAAATGAGGCATAGAGGCTGTACAAATACAGGTCCTGTTTTTCATACATAACAAATGCATTTGGACAGTCAGAGGTGCTCTAACAGTTGATAAATGCAATCTTAATGGTTGCCCTTGAATAAACTCCCTGATGTGCTTATATGATTAATGTATCCAGAAGTCAGAGTGTAGCACTGATTATAATCCACTGTGTGAAAAATAAGTTTCTTGCTCTGTGCACTTCAAAAGTTTTGTATCTAGTGGTTGCTTGTGGCTGTGATAAGCTAAACGTCAACAAGATTTTTGGCTGACTTTCAAAAAGGGGTACATATCTGCAGCGTAAACTGAGCAGCTAGTCAACCAAATCACAGTAAAAGTGGGGAGCTGAAGCTGCCACAGCAAGATCCTACAGACAGCTTCACTTCTTGAACACCTTCATCTTGATGTAACATGAAAGAAAGAAAGAAAGAAAGAAGGAAAGAAAATAGTGAGCATGAAAGAGTGATTCACGGAAAAAGAGAAGTATGGTCTAGAGTAGATAAAGGAGAAAAATTGGACAGACTTTCCCCTATGGCCATAAAGCCCCTATTGCTGGAGCTGTGTCCAACTATGATCAGTGTCATGTCATACAGACAATGGCCTATAGTTGTCATTTAATGGCCAGACTGATCCTTAGTTTGTCTTTTGGGGAAACAACAGCCCCGAGCTGCTGGATGATGAAAGCCCGTTGTCGAGGTCCATGGTTTGGCCCATCTACAACCATCAGCATTGCTCCCCTGGAAGTCCATTCTGACAGCCTTGACATGAAGTCCTCAAGAGAACCACTGGACTAGACGCTGTTGTATGTCTGCTTGGCATCAGGCTGAGCATGCTTCCTGCCAAACAGGCAGCATTAATCAACTCCACTGGCTAGTGAAACTGATCAAGTGGAGAAGCGACAAGGTTACGCTGGACAAGCCATGGGAAAGTGTTGAGTAAAGATAAAGGACCTTGTAAATAATGACAGGGCTGAAAAATCCATCTAATGGAGGTTGTGACACTTAATAAGATCACATCCGTCCGATGTGTCCAGTCACACACACACACATACAAACGTGCAATTCAAACAGACAGCCACTGTTGAGCTTAGACATAAAAACATAGACAGAAATCCTAAATAAGACTTGAGTTATGGTTTCACTTGTAATTGGATCAATGTCATAAGAGAATGCATACATCTCAACTGCAAATCAACAAGCTCAGATTTATGTGCGGAAGATATGCAATTCAGCTTTGCATCTCATCCGGGCCAAAGTACTTACATAAATTTATTCGCATGTGCTGAGAGCAGGAAATAAATAATCATTTGCTTCAAGTGAGGAGTAAGTAGTGGAGGCATATTGTCCGAGGAGTAGAGCGCTCTCTGAGATCCCTCAGCTGTCTCCTCATTTAAAGTCAAAGACAAATGAGACTTATGCAAGTTATGACAGATTGTCTGTCATTGAATACTTGATAGCTCTGGTGTGTGTCTGGGTGTTTGTGTGTTTGTTTCCAAATGCTTTGGGACAGCGTTGTCATTTCACAACACACTGCTTGAGAATATGTCCTCAAAAAGAAATATGATGGCGCTCAAAAAATGTCAACCAACAAATTGAACTCTTGAATCTTTTGGCAAGCCCAGAAAAATTGCTTTGAACAAGACATCAGTCCATTTTGACATAACATGGGTAACCAATCATGCAGCCATTTGTCATCTTGGTCTTTTGGCATGTATTGTATAATATCTATGCCAACACTTGCATAAATGCACATGCACGTTGCACTGTAATGCAGATATACACAGGGTGCCCCAAATTCCTCCATGTATTATTCTCCCGCTCTCGTGTTGTTATTCACAGTAAGCCTTCCTGCGGTTTTGCTTCCTCATCCTTTTTACATATCGACTTTTGTCCATTACCTCACATGAGTGATGTTAAATGGAAGCAAATGGTGCAGTGAAATGCATAGGGATTGATGGCACCCTTCAGGCCATGAATAACTTTCAGACCTTCACAGTCAATTAATTTCCACCGAACGCGAAAAAGACATCTAAAGTGTTCTCACATGTAGAAGATACATAAATGGTAATTTGTGCATTTGTTTGTGTCTGTGTGCATGTATTCAGGTGTGCATATGAGTGCATACAGTTAATGTGCTGGTGCTCATGACAGTTTTGTTAGTTCAGCGCTCCTGCAAATTGATTTTATTAGCTATAGATTCATGCCCGCCCCATTTCCCCTCCCACCCCAGTGATCTGCCACCATGTTGGCTGCTGTGCTCTGACATGTGGGCTGCAGATGGGCTGCCTGTGCACCATTGCCAGGACAGGGGCAACTGGTCCCTGTGCAAAACAATTCACCCAATTTCCTACAAATGACACATTCATTCTAATGAGTGTCTCATTTACTAAAATTCCTATGGCTTCAAGAGACACCTGTAAACAAAAGGCCCTTCTGCAAAAAAATAAAATAAAACTTTATATATTCTCAGTGCATAGGACGCAGTAGGAAATTAATGTTTCAAAAATGGCCCCTATCAGGGAATCAATGGCCAATGTGTGAACTATGAATATGTAGTAGTTTGTCATGAAAAATTAAAATAAGATGGGATAGAAAAGCTGTGCTCATGCATGTAATGGATCATCCCTCTCTGTAAAATATATTGAGAGATCAACATTATGCATGTCAATCTCTCTCTCTCTCTCTCTCTCTCTCTCTCTCTCTCTCTCTCTCTCACACACACACACACACACACACCATTGAAGAGCTGGAACTGCCAGTTGTTTACCAAGTGAACCCTTACTGCATGTTTACCACACAAAAGACGATCTGTCAGAGTGCTCTGTTTTAATATAATGGGTAATCATTATAAGCAGATTCAGATTTTTTTTTTTTTTTTCAGATTCAGTTTTGTTTTGTTTTTTACAATAACAAAATGCGTCAAATAGTGAAGATGAGAGGAGTGAAATATGCTCCTGAATCTTGGAATTTACATGTAGATTCAGGAATGCAGAAATGTCTCAAACATTAAGATGGTTGCTTTTGATAATTGCTGTAGCACTAATAACCCTACATCATGTGCTGAATATCGTCATACTCATCCGCCCCTCTATCTCATACCTCGCTCCTCACCTCCCTCCTTTGTTTACTTCACTCGGCTAATTTTGCACACTTTGGCACTTATCTGCCACAGCATCTCAGGCTCTGCTAACAACAACAAAAAAATAATCCAGTAATTCCCAGGTTTCCTGCTGTAGCCAAGTTGGCTGTGTTCGTTTTAAATAGAGCAAGTTACCCATACACCTACAATATTCACACCTTTATGACATAAGGGGAAACTGGACTTCTAGTTGGCTTTGCCCCAGGCTGTTGGTGTGTCTCCATGTGTTACAATGCGGATGATGGATTTTGCATCTAATGGAGGAGCAACCATGATACTGTACAATAAACCATCATTGGCATGCCTGCAGCAGGGTGTGCTGACACGCTGAAATAGATAACGGGAAAATACTGAGCCTTGTATCAAAAGGGACAAGTGAATATTGTCACACAGAGGGATTTCACCACAACTACATCATATGGAATGAGTGCAAGCAGAGATTGTTTGAATTGCAGGGATTTGAATTTGTTGGTCTCATATTCAATTGCTCATTAAAAAATTGTTTTGTTGAATAAGTTGATTTAGAAATTGGCTTTGTAAGTCACAATTCAAATTCATTTTTCCAGTTCAAATTAAGTTTTCTTAATTTAGATTTTGCTTCCCGTGACATAGATCCAGGCACAAGGGACTTTGATTCCTTGAGTTCTGACTGGAAAGGCAGTCGCCCCCTCTGAGGCTGCCAGCATTGGACTAACACTCTTTATTTTAGCTTACCACAAGCCATGTGGCACTGTGCCTTGATCATCTCTGCCAATCTTCAGCCAATGGTTGGGTCTTACACTCCCCACTTGGCAAAAGAGTAGCAAATCTTGTCATTTGTTTTAGGTTAGTTATTATCACATTAATTTGATAAATCATGCCAAATTTGACTGTTGTCTAAAAACATGAACATGTGGCCTAATTAGCTGCTAGCCGTTGGTTGTGGCTAATGGCTAACTACATTGTTGGGCAGCTAACTGTTTGGAAAAAGCCAGAATCTGCATGCTGTCTTCCAAAAATATTCATGCCTCAACTATTCCTGTATGAATGCAACGTACTTCAGTAATAACACAACCACAGCTAAATATCCAAATAGGCAGCAAACAACTAAAGACCTGCCAGGCTGTAGTTTTAACCGTCTGACAGTTAGCAGGCTGATGCATACATGATTTCAATATAGCTAGGTACTAGTGACTAAAACACAACAGATTCAACTCTTTCACCAAGTACTGAGAATGAGGCTTAACCATAAAGTCTTATTCTTATTAAGCCTAGGAAACTGAAGGCACATGGTTGTTGTTGGCTAAATGAGGAGAATTGGCCCATGTTGGTTGTCTTCCAGTCTATGTTTAGGGAATAAAAGTCCTTTGTGCTTAGATTTGTGTCTTGGAAAGCTGAATCTAAATTAAGAAAACTTAATTTAAATAGAAAAAATGAATTTGATGATAGAGTATAGTTACAAGTTAAATTCAATAATAATCCCATACAAATTCAAACCTTTTTTGAATCAAATTCTTCATCAAAGCATTTTTTCCCCAGTGGTTACATATAAATGTAATAAATTCTAGTATCTGCAGTTCAAATACAATGTCTACTGGCGTTTTATTTTATTTATTTATTTATTTTTCCATATTAGTGTTACAGTAACAAAACAGCTTAAAATTGTTGTGTATCCTGATAATATACTACCAGTTCTCAGCATTAACGACAATTTGTGCGTCAAATTGTGACGATGATGATGATGAGTTGATAAACTGTGCCAGGCAGGTACTGTAACCTCTGCAATCATAATTGTAACAGTAGAGTAATGTATGATATATTATGATGGATTCACTTGCTTGGTGGTTTATTCTGAGGTTCATCAATCGTAATCAGTTTCCTATAGATTACTTCACCTCAGTGGGAGCAAGCTCTTATTAAGGCTGACAAACTGATTATGAGCTCTCTTGCCTTCCGTGTTCCTTCATTTTACTATAGAGGAGGGTTTACAAGAGTCACCAGCCTTGGCTGCTGGAATGAAGTCAGGATTGATTGTTGCTGTGGTAAGAATGCCTGCAATGAGCAAAATAACAAAAAGATACTTGACACATTTGCCACAGTTGCTGTATTTCAGTTATATTGTTCTCAAGTTGTTAAGGAAAATAACAGGGAGCTTTCCCAGCAGCAGTTATTGGTTACAAAAGAAAATTACTGAAAAATGATTTAAAAAAAATGCAAAAGGGAGCTAATTTAGATACAGGGAGAGTTTATGATGCAAATAATACTTGCTGCATGAGAATATACCAACCAGCCAAGAAAATAGAACAGACTGCACATCTCAATGTTGTTCTCATGAAAAATGCATTACATCTGAAAATATAGGCACACTGTATGCAAAACAAGCCTTTTAGCTAAAACAACTGCTAACAAAACAATTGTGGAGCATCATTATATTATGTGCTATAAAGAGCTCTGTTACTTGGTTATCAGTTACAAAGTTTTACAGGTTTCTGTCGTCTCTGATAACAAACAAGAGAACTGTTGAGGTGTTTTGTATTTTGATCTCTCAGAGTGCATGCGGGGTGAGAGTCTGCCTCCCATATACTGGAGGTGTGATTGTCACAGGTGAGGAGTGTGATGAGCGGCCTCCATCGGCTGTTACAAACACACATGCTGACTAATTTGAGTAAGAATGACAGCCAATCATGTCAGCCCCTCACAGTGTCATGCGTGTTATCTGCCTTAACGAATACAGCTGCTCATCCTCACAGGTGAGCCTCGTGTAAACTAACAAGACGTCATAGAATAGAATAGAATAGAATAGAATAGAATAGAATAGAGAGTGATCTTTTGGTCTGTGGGTGTTTAGTTTACTTGTTTATTTGTCTGGGACCATGCACAACACAGTTGTACCAGATTTAGCTAAGGAGCTAATTTTCATCCAGTGTGAGGGACAAACTGCTTGCAACACTCAGTGCACAGTAGTGTAGACATTTTAAACCTTAGATGTGTCATGTCTGAGGTCTATGTTTGACAAAATCCTCTGTTCTAATCTTCTACTACAAAGGAGTGACTGTAAAATTAAATTCATATTTGTGCAGGCAGAACTATTCTTATAGTCTGAATTTCCAATTTTTTTTCCCTCCAAAATTGCAGAGAAACCAGGCAAACAGCATCAGACTCAATGATTTTTTTCTACAAGGAACTGTAAGACATTTTTGCTTGAACACATGGTGACAGATGGTGGCCACATTACAGTAAGTGCCGTACCATCAATAGATGGTGGACAGCAGTGTGTAATTACTCTACATACTGTATATAGAAATAAGTGTTTGATTGTTCAGACGGTGTGGCATGCAAAAGATTGGAAAAATGGGTGAGAATCCAACATTGCATTGGCACATCATATCACCACATAGTTACATTGTATAGGATCATGAGCAGTGCAAAACTGTGCAAAGAGGACTAGGTAATAATAAATGGAATGGATTAAACAGTAACAGGAGTGGAAATGCAGTCAACAACATAGATTGAATTTGTACTTATACAGCAGCTTGAGTATGCAGTACTTCATTTCATTTCATTACAGCAGCACAACTATACACATATGCCTCACTTACCTGCAGTGATTTTGCTGCTATTGCAGTTGTTGCTGCAACAGAATGCACTCACAGGTTCAAGTAAAGACAGAAACAATCAGGAAAGACAAGTTAGTGGGTGCTTGTGCGTGTTTGTGCACGTGAAAACATGCATGGTCATGTTGAAACACACACGTGCAACACGTGCATATTTACAGTACACGCATACAGACACAGACGCATAAAACATCCCAGGGTATGATGACAAATGGTGGCAAGCGGGTAAGGAGCTATAAACTGCTAAGACACAACTGCTTGAATCAATATTTTGCTAGAGGGAGACAGTGAGCCAAACAGAATGTTGATTTCAGGAAAGCAGATGTCTCTCCATAGGGTTCACACTGCCATTCATTATCTCTTGAGCTGGAATAATCAGTCCATATGCAGGTGGCTTCTTAAGTGGTGCAGGGAAGATTCATGCAATATGTCATTCAGGAAAAACCAGTGAAGCATGGTGCTTTCCTTCATTGTTGGTCAACTTAAACCTTGACAACACGATGAATTATAAAATAAATAAATCCAATATAGCAGACAAAATAGATCTGTGAGCTGCAACAACAGAAACTCCAGTAACGCCCACTAATGTCATATCTAATGTGACATTAAGTGCCTGATAGACACACATATGTGCTAAGCTGCATGTTTCAAGTTCAGTCAGTGTAAAATCTCTTTTGTGTTATCCTTAATTGGTTAAATGCCTTAATTTAATGCCATTGTCATCCTTTGTAGGCTGTTACTAAGTCATTGATGTTTGTCCCAAGTTTGATATTGATATGCCATTTAAGACCAAAGTGACAAAATACTAAATACTCCATATTTTAATTTGCATATTTGCAAATTAATATTTGCAGCATTCTTCAGCCAATTGATTAGCTTTTTGCAAAGTAAGTTCAGGCACACATGACAATTTGGGCATCAGTTTGGTTTATGGAGTTTATGCATCCTATTGGCAAAGTTGTTCACGATGAGGAGATACACATGTATCAAGCGCCATTTTAATTGGTCAAATGACATGGAAGTAATGAGGGTGACTTTTAACTTTGACACCTTATTATTATGTATACATAGTACTGGTCCACCTGTTTGGGTCTTTGCCACTAAGCAGTAAGGGATCTATGTGACCAAATAGGACAAAAAAATAAAATAAAATACATGTGCAGGGCTGAATTATTGGGCACAGTAAATTTAAAACAACAACAACAAAATAATACTAATAATACTAATAATAATTGGAATTCTATCAATAATAATAGTTTCCCTGCTTACCAATGAAAACTTAATATTTTAGTTTCAGAGCAGAACCACAGTTTTACTTCTTATATCAACAGTGTCAGGCCTTTTTTCCATTTCCTTTTTTCCATTTTGATTTAATCAACCCCTCCACTCTATTGGTTGACAAGTGTAATTCACTGGCAGAGAGCAGAAGCAGTGAAATTGCTCAAGTGTTTGAACTCTGAAATTGCTCAAGTGTTTGAACTTTGCTAAAATCACCATTAAAATTCATAGTACAGTTTTCAGGAAGTAGCAGAACACACTCTATATACCTCATTTCTCTGTTCGGGGTGTCAGCGGCTCTGCTTTTGCGATGCGTTTGTGTGTTTGAATGCATGGCTGTAGCCTCATTTGTCTTTGTTTTATTAAACCCATCCAATCTGTGTTTGCAGTGGAACCCAGGGGGAAAGCTGGAGATGTTCCCTGATGATCAATAGGCTATATAATCTATCTTCTCAAAGACACTCAGACATGAGGCCAGTAATGGATCAGGACTGTCCAATATATCAGACCAATAAAGCATAAGGAGTCTTTATTCAGAATGACTCTGCTTGATTTGCTGGTCTTGATTTAGCATGATAAATCAATGGTCATTCATAGTAAACAATGGACATTAGACTCAAACTACAAAGACTCTAAACAAAACTGTACCAGTCCGTGTCAAAAGAAAAGCTACACAGTGGCTCAGTGGTTAGCATTGTTGTTTCACTGCAAAAAGACCCACATTTGATTCCTCGGCCCTTTCTGTAGAGTGTTCACATTAGATTAAATGAAGTCTTTTTGTACCCCATTAGAAAATTCACCCTTCACAGTCACACGTAGTACTCTTTCATTTTTAAATCAAATTTAATATTTTTCTGCATTGTATTCTACTTTCCATAGGGCTTTCCTGAAACATTTTCAATATCCATTTCACAGTTTTACTGCATATCTATCATATCATATCTACTGAATATAAAATTTTGTTGTTTTGCATCCCAGCATGACTTTCTATTTTGCAAAGTGCTACATATTCTGCTTGTATTTTTGAAGTGAAAATACTTTTCTTT
>OMKZ01015747.1:0-18164 GCA_900302535.1 Neoniphon sammara | reverse complement strand
ACTTAATTATTTAATCATAAAGAGTTATACCTTTAATGTAATAAAATTACAAATTGTTTGGTTTGTTACATTGTTGCAAAAAAGCCCTAATTGTGTAATTTGTACAATTCCCATTTGATTTCCAGTCTGATTCATAGATGTGAAAGAAGTATGGTCATTTATGATAGGCTGAAAAAAACTGAGTGAGACAATACGTGTTCAGGCTTGTCTGTGGTCAAGGGGCAGGTCACTGACGTTACAGCTGAGGTTACCACTAACACGCACACACACACAGACAGTCAAGCTAAATACATTCATGCATATGTGCTCATTTACGACATGCACACACATGTACGTACGCCCACATGCAAGCAGCCGGGGCGTGTAAACAATCCTCGATATTTGCTCTCAGGCAAGGCAATTTTCATAAAGCCAATAAACTTTCTGTACAGTCTGTGCCATAAAAGTCCCCGACGTTGAGTAGGTATTGGAGGAGAAAAAAACCTCACAAACATGTCATTGCTGAGATTGAGCGTCTGGAGCTCTCTCTTTAAGGTAAACAAGGATTTAAAACTGCTAAAATCCCTCTAAATCTGTGGGAGCCGGAGCAGTCTTGGCTTGTGAGGCAGCCTGTCTATCCCAAAACAGTGCATTCCCTCGGAGAGATAGAGATTTTGGGCTCCTACGGTGGAAAATAAGAAGAAATATGAGCAAGGGATCTCTCTCCTCTCTCTCTTGCTTTCTCTTATTTCCCTCTCGCTCTCTCTCTCTCTCTCTCTCTCCTTAGCAGCCTTATAAATGTGCACATAACAATGGATACCCCGCAGGCTCTGAGTAAGTCTTGCAAGCTCTTGCAGCAGCGTCTTAACACTGCAAAAAAGCACTTGACGAGAGGGGGAGTCAGAGGTTTTTTGTCTGTGGCTACTTAACTGGACACTTAAGGTTTGTTTTATTTGCAATGCTGGGAAGGCAGCAAGTTTAAAGTTGATTTCCTGGTCAGTGTGCATATGCGTGCAAGAGTATGTGTTTTTCCTTGTGCACATGTTCTCTCCTGACACCTTGCCTTTTACTTGAAACTGCATGAACAAAATGCACTGTAAAATTGCAGGCAATCCCATCTGAATCACCGAAGGTTAACACTCCTCCAGTCTGCTTCCGACTGCTCTTCCTGTCTTGCTTCATCTCCTCTGCTCCCTACTGGTCTGTGGCCTGAACTCGCCCCCGGTCCTGATTACCCTGGTCTGTCACTTCAGCGGGCTGAGTGACTAATAGCTCGGCGGGATGACCCAGGGTGAACAAATTCATATTTTTAGCCATTCGCTCGATTATCTGAGCACTTTATCCGTCCCATGATGAAGCTTGTTTGGGTAGAGAGCTGACCGTCCCACTCAGCGCGGTCAGGCCTGGTGATGTGGTGCCCCGTCACCGCAGGCTTATTTGTTTTGGTCTCCAAGGGATTCCTGCCCGTCCTTTAAGTATAGGCCTCAGAGAGGATGGGATGTGTATCCAACTGTCAGGGAAGGGAGAGAGGAAGATGAAGACGGCAAGTATGCCAAGTCAGCGGGGTTGGTAAATGGATGGCAGATGAGAGGAGAGAAAGAGAATAAACTTTTGGGGGAATCAGTTGGAAGCTTTGAAAATTTCAATTTTTATGACAAAATCCCCTTTAAGAACAACAGAACATTAATTACCCTTCAACATTCGTCATTACAAATGCATGCTGTGCGGCTGAGCTTTGTTCAACCCACAGAACTTTATTTTAAATTCTAGTTGAAGGTTTCCAAAGATACCAAATATGTCCTACTGGCTTACAGGGAAATGTGTTTACAATGATGCACAAGACATGTAGATATTTTCTATTTGATGTAATGCTGCAGCTATAAAACAATGCCATCTTAGGTTTGAATATTTCACTCCATTTAAGCGTGATGTATCTTCAATGAAGCGTTGCAACCAGCAGATACAGAATATATAGGCAGCACTGTTGTACAATAAGCAGAAATATTTTTTTTCCAACTTTAAAGCTACTTTAGGGGAAAATTAAATGAAAATCAGAGTTCAAGGGGTTTTAAAGTCCTGAAGATAAACAATAAAAATGCCAGATTGGAATCCAAAATTGGGTTACATAAAGACAAAAATAGTCAACTAAAACAACAATAAAAAACATAAAAGCCTGTATTAAAAACCAAAGTTGGCTTGTAAAACATTCTCAAGATCACCTATTGGTTGCTTTCTGCCAGAGACATTTCTAGTACCAAGCAGCGCTCCTAATCTTTGGTCTTTTTTTAAATAAAAGCCTCCTGGTAAAATATGCAGTAAGAGGCGATTTTAGGGCTGACAATGAATTCGCCTGCCTTAGATTCCCGAGCAGGTTTTGTGAAGGTTCGGGACCCAGATGCAGTCAGAGCACAGCTTTGGGATCTTAGGCTGCTCTCTGCCGCCCCAGTCTCTTTCGGTCGGCTCTACAGCTTATTAAGCACTAATCCCCCCTGCTAGACTCTTAGTCATGTAAAGTAACCTGTCATTCACGACTGCAATGAGAAAAAAAAATGCAGGATCACACTTTGCATTTCCAAACCATTCCCTCAGGTCCTGATATCACAGCGGAGAGGAGGCGCTCGTACGATTTGGGTTAATAAAGCTGCCCTTTTTTTGACTTCTTGCTTCTTAGGCACATGAAATTCTACAGCGAGGCGGCGGCTGCCTCCAACATCACCGTGACCGAACACGAGGTGACCTTTGACCCCGAGGCCAGCTGGCTGAAGTTCCACCTGGGGATAAACCGCTACGCTCTGTATGCCCGCGATGACCCTGCTATCCCACAGCTCCTCCAGGACATGCAGGCTATGACTGTCATCAGCGCAGGTACTGGATGGGTGAAACCTGATAGCTTAAAGGATCACTCAGCGATTTTTAGACCGCAGACATTGTTTACATAAAAATCTAGAAATTCACTAAGAGCGATGCTACACAAGATGTTTTGATATGTGTGCCTCTTTTATTATCATATGGTAAATTTCATGTCCTGTCTTGACCTTCAAATTTGCCTGATCTGGAAAAAAAGATAGAATCAAAGAAGAAACACTGAGAATCGCTTAGTACTCCTTTAAAGGTGCATAAACATAAATATGTCATTGTAAAATTAATTGCCATGCTTTGGAATACTTGCCATAAATAAATGAGATCACTGGTATGATTGGTTCAAGTGGTACACTGAGATGATTCATAGCCTCTATCTCAAGCCAGTAGTATTGCTAGTAATAGTGTTTCTCAAAAGTAAGGCTGCATTTCCCATAAACCCTGCTGCTTCCTGTCTGAAAGAGGATGTTTCGTCTTTTAACGGTTTTCTGTTTGGCTTTACTGAACAGGATAAGCAAAATTTTTCTATCAGTGTTTCATTTCTTCCACCATATGCCATTGTGAGAGACTGAGATTTTTTGCTTTATTTGCACTGGAAGAACAGCGTCTTCTTCCTGTTTTGAGCCATAAAAGTAATCTGGCAGATACGATGCAAAATTTGACCTGGGACATGCCGATATCAGTAGAAAAGGCCAGCACAGAGGCTCATCAAATATATATATTTAAAAGTGAAAAAGTGATATGGTGAAAAAAATGAATGTGGTGGTTGTCATATGTTGATATAACAGATATTAGTAAATAAATATCGGCTTGATGCACCTGATGCACGCCTGTTGAAGCCTTGAGTCAAGAGCGCAAACATTTCTACAACTGTTATAAATCTGAACATAACATGCCACATCATGTCTCAAAATTAATCTGGTAATGATTTATTGATGTTAAAATGCCACAGCTAAATGATCAGCTAACAAATATTTATCCTGTGCAGATTACACTCAAGATGAGAAGGCCCTAAAGGGAGCGTGCGACTGTACACAAGGTATGATCAATTCACCACTGAGATATTTGTTGGATTTCTGTGGTTCAGCGTGTTTGGGTTTTGATGTCCTTTGTGTTGGAGCTCATGTTTTATGCTCCAGTGAGATTTTTTTCCCCCCAATACTGGAAAGGAAGCCCAAGTCAATATCTTTGTGACTAGCCCCTTTGTTTTCCCCTCTTCCTTTTTTTTCTTCCTCTTTGGTCTTTTCTGTGGTGCTTGTTGGTGACACTCTCAGACACAAACGCCCTGTTGCTTTTGTGATAGGGAGGGATTTTGTTTTCATTTGGCTCTAACATCCCATACATTACCATGATTGTGATTTGTCTCTCTGTGTAAGTCACAGCTCTGGGGCATGAAGCGGGGGCTTGTTGGTGTTCAAAGGGAAAGCCGTTAATTAAATGTTTGATCTCTGCTTACTCTGAAGGGAGCCAACGCTTCCAGGCTCCAACCTACACACCGAAAACCACCTACACAGTCATCTTATGCCTCCAAGCAGCGCACACATCGAAACCATGAGTGAATGGATGATAAATGAGGACGTTACTACCAAAACATGATGTACCGTATTACATTTCAAAAGAGGTTATAGCAGTGATACCAGAAACTGCGCTTCGTTTTTGTGATTGTAGGTATAACTGTGATGCAGCGAAGCACTCAAGAGTATTATAGCTTTCATACTCTGGTTACCAGTGCATGTGTACTGACTAAAAAGGCTTTTTAAAAATATGAGAAGACAAGTAAGACTGCTGGATTACTGCAACAGTTGGCATAGCAACCAATACACCATGGGGAGCCATTAACTGCTGTATGTGTGCCTTTAATATGTATATTTAATATTCAGCTGGAAATATCAACCTAAAAGTAAATTTGCATTGCAAAAACCTCTCTGAGTTTTAAAAAGTAAGGTTTTTTTTTTAATTACAGATTTATTCATTAAAATACTGGTATTGGGTGATCTAAGGCAGTGGTTTTCAAAGTGGGGTTCAAGGACCCCCCAGGGAGACTGGCAGGGGGTCTTCGGGCAAAATGAGGAATAGTCTAATTGCAGCATAATTTAATTCACTGGAAGCAAAAAATGTATGATTATTTTAACATTTTGTTTTAATCTCAATACGTTGATTTTATTTGTCATTTTTTATGTCTGGTGTCAAAACTTAATACTCAACACATATCAGGGTCTCTAGGGGCAAAATTCAAATGGGAGTTTAATCAAAGTCAACTTGAAGGTCCGAAACATAAAAAAGGTTGAAAATCTGTGGTCTAAGGCGTTCACCATGTAAACACGATATTATGGGTTTTGAATTTGGCTCAGGACTTTTGTCACACATCATTGCCTTCGCTTTCCAAATCGTTCCTGTCAAATAAAGGCCAAAATGTCAAAAACATGATAATAATGGAACTATATAATTTACTGTTACATACTTCACATGCACCAATCCCGGGAACCTATAGACAGTTTTTTCCCATGTTTTGTTCTCCATATTTTTGTTCTGTCTCTCTCTCAGTAAAACTGGCCTGGCTGACCACACAAACATCACACACTGCCAAGACGAAATGCAAAAAAACAATGCGTCCCTCCCTCTTGCATTTAACATCGCACTTAAGACTTTCTAATTATTTCAATGAGCAGAGAGCAACAGCGTGCCGCGGCTTCAAACGGCGCTTGTGCCCGTCTGATTTCCCTTTGATTCATTTCCAAAAGTGATATAGTAGTGGCTGTAAACTATTAATACCCTGGAGTTTCACAGAGCGCAGCAGGGGAGGCGTGTGTGTGGTTAGTCTGGCCTACTGCTGTGACATAACATAAAGCCAGACAGAGGGAAGGGAACGCCAGTCGCTGAGAGCAGAGCCCAAGCTGTGTGACCAACCCCTAATTATCTTATCACTGGGAACATGGCCCCGAGACAGATCTAGAGAAAATATTCAGTGGCTTGAAAACAAGCCCCGAGGGCCTGAGCTGCAAAACAAATACCGTCTCCATTACCTGATGTCTCCCAGCTTTTACGTTTGTCAGTCGTTTGACTCGCTAAGCTGCTGCAAACAGTGTTAAAGCCTGGAAGCAGAAACAAAGTACATTACTTAAACATTATTTCAGTGAGCTGTGGTGCAGTGTAGTGTTGTCTGACCTGCGTTTGAGCTGATGTGTGCTAATCCATCTGCTTTCTCTCTCTCTCTCTCTCTCTCTCTCTCTGTACTCCAGTGGTGAAGCCCAGTGGACACCACCTCAAACTGGCTCTGAAGATGCAAAACTTCGGCAAGGCCATGTTCAAACCCATGAGGTGAGGCTGAAAATCCACATTATTCCATCCTTGGGTCTTCATTATACTTCAGCAGTGATGTTTATGTGCTTCCCACTTAGTAAAGCATTAACCCTAACACAGAGTCAGAAGGTACTACAATACATTTTGAATATAGAATATAGAAATTTTATTATAATATATGTATCCACCAAAGGTTACATTACATTACATTACATTATATTACCCTTACTTCTTGGTGGCCCCATCATTGGGTTCATCATTGCTGCGTGGCCAAGCTTTGTTTAAACCCGCAGAACTTTATTTTAAATTTTAGTGGAGACCCTAAAGTCTCCAAAGATATCAAATCTGTCCTGCTGAATTACAGGGAAATGTGTATAAAATGATGCACAAGACATGTAGATATTTTATGTATGATATAATGCTGCAGCCATAAGACGACGGCATCTTGGGTTTGAACATTTCGCTCAATATAAGTGTGATGTAGCTTCAATGGAGCTGCAACCAGCAGATACAGAATCTGTATGTGACAGTGTTGTACAATAAAAAAAAATTGTAACATTGAAGTTACTTAAGGGGAAATTTGAGGGTAGTAAGAGGTTATGTTATGTCATATGCTGTGTTACACTATGTCATGTCATATCCTGTCATGCTGTGTTATTCTTATGTCGTGTTATTTACATTATTGATGTTATAGTTATGTCTTGTCATGTGATGCAATGATGTCATGTCATGTAATGTCATGTTAGGTTATTCATGTTATTCATATTGTGCCATGTCATGCTATGTCATGTTATCAGTGTTGGCAAATGTTATGTTATGTTATGCTGTCACATCCTGTCATGTTTCATCACATTAGAACGTGTTCCAACATTATTACCATCTTAATATATGACCTTTGATGAACTTTTGATTCTATATCTGACTACGCAGTGAATTTGTATTTGATTTTCTGTCTACTATGTGTGTGTATGTGTTTGTGTGTCTGTGTGTGTGTGTGTGTGTGTGTGTGTGTGTGTGTGTTTTACAGGCAGCAGAGAGACCAGGAGACTCCAGAGGACTTCTTCTACTTCGTCGACTTCCAGAGACACAATGCAGAGATCGCCGCCTTTCATCTAGACAGGTGCCTCCCTTTTGCCTCATGTTTGGTTTTTATTATCCTATTTTACTATCATCAACATCACACTTGGGACATTTTTAACCATCTTCTCTGTAAATTTATGCAAGAGTGGTGCTTGGGGGTAATTTCTGGTTTGGTTCCACATCTGTCAATGTTTTGGTCTCAGCTCTCTGGTGCATACTGCAGTAATAAAAATGCTTTTCTCTGGGCGCTTGAAAACATTACATTAATTTTAATTCACTGTGTTTTAGAGGACTATCGATTATTATATTGATTACAGTTATACTGCAATGTAATGTTTTCCTGTATTTTTTTTTTCAGGCAGTGGTCATAGAATTGTTATCTTAGTTATAGCACACCGTAATGAATGTAAAAGAGACCGTTTTTATTATGAGTGCAATTAGTAGTGTTAAAAAAAATCTTTAATGGCCCCCAAATGGGAGCAGTTGCAAAAATAAATCCCCTGCTTCCAACAAACACTCCAAACAGCCTCCACAAGGATTGCAACATGTTGCCCAGCCCAGCAGTTCAAGCTGATTAGTATACACACCGTGGTACCGTGGTCTATGGACACACACACACACACACACACACACACACACACACACACACACACGGATGATTGTGTGTGTTATTGCACATTAGCTGAGGTCAGGTGATTCACTGTGGAATACAGTCATTTGTGCCAGACAGTATCATTAAAAAGCCACATGCGATGATAAATGACTGCTTTACCACACAAGACAGAAAACAACAGGAGTGCCACGTCAACAACAGTTTTTGGTAATTAAACGGTATTTAAACAATCACTATGGTTAAGTTCAAACGGTTATTATATATGTCTTCAGTTTCATTGCTCATGTGTTGCATCTCTGTTTATTTATTAAAGGATAAGTTGGATATTTTTCAGCCCGGGCCGTATTAAAATGTTGAAACCCACCACACATAGTACAACCTGACCGCTAGCTTGAGTGTCGAAAAACTCACCACTCTGCTGCAGCTTCTTGCTAACCTTCAACACAGTCTAACAGGGCACTTATTTTCAGACTCAAGAATAATTAGAAATGTCTTTTTTGAAAACAGAAAACTCACATCACAGTCAAATATGTCTTGAAAGTGTCCGCCCAAAATTTGGCTGCAAATGGTGCTTTCTGTCAAGTTTTAGTTAGCATTAATGATAATGCGCAGGTCTATTGCTAACTCAGCTAATGCTGCGTTCATGGGACCTTGGAATTTCCATGTTGTACATTTTCTGCCAGCCACAGGTGTAATAAATGATAAATGAATGCTCACAAGAGGAAGAAACTCTGAATTTTCTTTGAAAACCAAAGAAAAGAGCATCCATATTTCCCGTAGGAATGTGTTGAAGGCTTGCAAAAGCAGAGTGCTAAGTTTCTTGTCATGAAAGCTAGCAGTGAGCAATGAGAACCAACATTTTAATACAGCCTGGGTTGAAAAAATACAGAATGGATACTTTAAATGTCTTTTGCAGTATTTTTTAAATAGAAGTTTCAGCCAACAATCACCAAAGACAAAAAGAGGGCCAAACCATCTGCTGTCTATTTGTTTTATCGCTGTAGCACACATCTCTCACTGTGTTGTGTCTTTTGGGTGCCAGGATCCCTTATCTTTATCCTTCACAGTCAGCAGGTGGGGAATGCCCGTAATCTGACAAACAGCTATTCAGCTCCCACGCCGATCATTGTTTGATTACTGTTATTGAGACATGACTAGAATATGGCCCTGAGGGATGTATAGGCTCCTGATACCGTATATCAACAGCTGCTAAATTACAAAGAGCACAGGCTGTCAGTGGAGGTTTCTGCTTGATAAGAATCAGTAAAAATGAATTGTGGGTCTTTGTGAAATGAAGCGAAGAGATAAAAAATGTAAAGATTATCACCATCTGAGGGGGGTTCATGTGGGTTTACATCTGCGTAACAGGAAAGGAACTGAACCAACTGTGTGTTTGTGAAAAAGACGGAGAAAGGAAGCGACAAGGGTTTTTCTCATTCTCAGAAACTTGTTTTATAGGATCCTAGATTTCAGGAGGGTCCCACCTGTGGTGGGCAGGCTGATGAACATCACAGGAGAAGTCCTCCAAGTCACCCACAATGAGGATCTGCGCAGTGTCTTCTTCACCTCTCCTGGTAAAACACCTTTCCTCATCTCTCCTCATACCCCCATATTCCCTATGACTGAATGGAAAATATTGGTAGGCCACATGAAGCTGCCGGTGCATTTTGTGCAAAAAATACAAGTATTCAGTGTTTTTATTTATGCAGAAAGCCACTAAAACTTTATTGAAACCCATACAAATTAAATTAGTAGACTTAGCAACAAGGTGACACACCCACCTTTTTAAAATGTAAAAAACTAAATAAATGCACAAACGCATGAACAATTAAATTCGATAATTAAATGAAAAAAAAAAAGAAAAGAAAATTTCATTGCAGATTTTTTTATCAATTTCAAAATCACACGACAACACTGACTGGTCGATATCTAATATTTAATAAAACCCTAATATCGGGCCAATATATCAGTCTAACTCTAAGCCTAACCATGGCTCATTTTGGGTGGGTTTAATAGGCTTTATTATGTGGTGACAAAGCAACCAGCCACAGGGAAAGACAGACTTGATCAAAAGGCATGTAATTGTAAGTGAATGGTGCACTCATTTGTATTCTGCCATTTCGCTCTCCTTCCCGACAGCGAACAACACGTGTTTCTTTGCCAAGTGCCTGTATGTGTGTAAGACAGAGTACGCAGTGTGCGGGAACCCTGATCTGCTGGAGGGCTCCCTGTCTACCTACCTGCCTGGCCTCAGCATCGCTCCCCGCATCTCCATCCCCAACCCCTGGATCCGATCCTACACCTTCTCCGGACGAGAAGAGTAAGACTTCAGCTTCTGCACACATTAAAGGAGTGATTTGATATTAGGACCATGTGGAGGAATTTCAGTCCAGTCCCAAAAGGAATATTGTTAAGTACAGGATACTTCAAATGGCATTAATTTAATTTTAAATGAAGCCCCATGAATATTTTTAAACATCAATCATTGTCAAATTTATTGTGATGGCTTGGTGTAATTATTATAAACAAATGAAACAGTGCTTAAGTTTTGTTAGTGCTAGTGTTTTCAAAATTAAGACCATGCCTCCCATAAACCCGGGTGCTTGCTGCTGCAAAACAGATCTTTCCTTCTTTGGCTTTACTAAAGAGATTAACATGTTGCTTGTTTTTTTTTTACTCTATTTTTCCTCCAGCCTTTCAGTCCTTCTACCTTGTGCCATTGCACAGCTTTAGCTCCATTCACTACATTTGCTGAACAGTGACCACTTCCTGTTTTGTGCCATAAAGCAAACAGCAGATTCCCGTAAAATCCAAATCCAGTGGCTTATCCAGTCAAATTCGGTGCACAGAGCAATACAAGCCGCCAATCTTCTTGGCAATGTTTTGTCTGTTTCTGGTACTTAAAACTGTCTGAAAGTTAATCCAGCAGTGATTTATTGATGTTAAAATACTACATGCAGCACCTTTAACACAACTTTATTGGGAAATTGAAGAGCTAGAAGAAGGGATAGAAATCTAGTCACCTTACTGTTGGAAATATCTTAAGAATATTCTTCATAATGCCATTCTGCCCTCTCTTCTTTTTGCTGTTCTTTATTCTTAATGTCTGACTCTTTGTGTGTCTGTCTGTCTAAAAGGTGGGAAGTGAATCCCTTCTACTGTGATACCATAAAGCAGCTGTATCCCTACAACTCAGGCAACAGACTCCTAAACATCATAGACATGTCCATCTTCGACTTCCTTATGGGTACTGTATTCCTGTTCATCACCCACTACTCTTATATCTAATGGATTTCTTTGCTCTCAAAAGGCGTCCTAATAGTACTTCTGTAATGTTCTTTGTTGCAGGCAACATGGACAGACACCACTACGAAATCTTCACCAAATTTGGGGATGACGGATTCCTCCTACACTTTGACAACGCCAGAGGGTGAGAAGAAATATCACTTAACATTTAGTTCTTGTGAAGTTTTGTACGTTTCCTCATCACCTGTGGTGCTACATTTCTGTGTACAGGTTTGGGAAGCACTCTCATGATGAGATGTCCATCCTGGCTCCTCTGTCTCAGTGCTGCATGTAAGTACAGCGCAGTCTAGTGTGGGATAGTCAGCTTGTTCTTGTTCTTGGGCTACGAGGCAATGTCCATTTCGATAGTTTCATTCCAAAGTACTATCCACCTTATTCCTAGCCCCCATGATACCTAGTGGCGCGACTTCCGGCGCATCCTGTCATTGAAACGGAACATTTTCAATAGTAACGGGACGCTAATCCTCTTTCTTAGAGCGACTGGGGAATAAAACATGTGGGAACACCACCTACACCTCAAACAGGATAATGTTACCATTCCTCATCTGTAGGTAGCTGATTGAAATTATACCGTCGGTTACAGGAACAGTCCCTTTTTGTTTTGGGTGCATGCAAACACTGTTGTCGAAGCCACAGATTTAGCTTAGTCTGGTTAGCCACGAACTGCGCAACAGGTACCAGAGCTCCACAGGGACATTTTAGACAATATTAATTTACAACTGTTAAAAAGAACAAAAAAACAATTCAATATTTGCTAAATTAAAGTCGAATTATTGTTGAAAGAACCAGCGTTGGTGGTTTGCCACTATAGTTGGCCACTGGGATTAGCTATTTTACTGCTACCTCTGCTATCCCACTGGAAGTTACGCCCATAATCATTTATACAGGAGCACCACCGAGAATAAGGTGGATAGACAGTCCCATAGATGAGTCTGTCTTAAATTACCTGTTTAATAAGCAATTGTATTTAGATGACACCTACCTTCAGTACTATTGCTTAATGTGCTTAACTTTCAGTTAATATGGGAGAGTTGGGTGTCATTTATTTAAAGGTGAAATCCGTACAGTTTCTTAATTAATATATGATTATGATATCCATGTGTATGGTGGAGTATACTAAGGCTCTGAAACGGGCACATTTCCCATTTGCTGCAGACTCGCTCCATACTCTGCTATTGAGAAATGTCCATAATATCAATTAGCTTGTCAGGTCACATCTGTCCAACATAGTTTGGTCCAAACAGAGTGGTTACACTGTAAACCAGATTATTCAACCACAGACGCTCCAGTTTCAGTCTCAGATCAGTTATACACCTTTGCCGTAGTTCTCCACCATGAAGGGACAATGTGCAGAAAATTATGTATTGCAGCTTTAAATCTTTAAATGGTGGTGGTAATCTGATTTTGGAATGAAACTCTTCATTTACAGCCAAATTTCAAAATATCGGACACTAGATAACAATTCATCCTCACTTCCAGTCTGATACTTACAAATCTTTTTCCCTCTTATTCCCTCTCCACCCCTTACTCCCTTTCTCCTCCATCACTTTTTAATCTCTTCCCATCCCTCTAAAACTCTCCCATCTCTCTCCATCTCCATCTTTTATTCACCGTCCTCCCCTCCTCCTTCAGTATAAAGCGCTCCACCTTGCTGCGGCTGCAGCTGCTGGCCCAGCCGCAGTACCAGCTCAGCGATGTCATGAGGGAGTCTCTGGAGGGGGACTCCTTACACCCCGTCCTGACAGAGCCTCACCTGCTGGCTCTGGACCGCAGGCTGCAGAAGGTCCTCAGGGTGGTCCAGCGCTGCGTCCGGAGGCTGGGCGAGGCCGAGGTGGTCACCAAGGACTTCATCAAATCCACAGCCAAGCCTCACACGGCGAAACAGGCCGCCACAGAGAGGAACAAGGCCAGGTAACAGAGGAGGAACGGGACGTCGCTAGATTTCATGGCTCTTTTCACGCCGCTGTGGACTTCATGTTGAAGCACAGTTGGACGGACAACGCTTAGATGGTTTGGATTTAAGGAGTAAGCCATAAACGGAAGAAGTGATGAAGGCTATGACGTCATCATGGCCTCCAGAGGCAGAGGCCTGTCCACTCTGTGTGTGGAAAGTACAGGAGCCTGTCTGAGGAGGAAGGAGGAAGCGCCGAATCTCACTTGGAGGTTCAGTCGGGGAATCACTGCAGATTTCACTGGAATTTCCTCATCTTTGTCCGACCACAAAGGGAGCAACATGTTACTGTGTCACAATCTGGACTTAGTTTTTTTTTTTCCATTTCTTGTGTTTTTTTCTTGTTTTGACTGTCATAAATTCCCTCCTTGGATGCATGTTAGTTGCTGGACAGAGCTCACACTGTGCGTGTCAGCATACATCACGACCGCATACATCAGAGTGACCAAAAGTTTCCACAAATTACACTGAACACTTCTGAGGACGTTTAATAGCAATTTGAGTTCAATTTCACCCCTCAAATCAGCTTGGAGACTGAAAACAAAGCAGCAGCAGTATCAAAGATTGTGATCTATCCTTTGAAAGGTGTTGGACTGAGAAATAGCAACATATAAAACTCAAAGACAAAAGCTTAACCACATTTGAGACCTTTGAAGTCAGATAAAACAAATTAAAACTTTTTAGGCACCCGTAGCTGCCCTCTCCCCCTCTTACACACGTCAAAATCAGCAATTGAGCCGACAATCACAGCGTACAAGGAGAGACACATCGAGCAGAAGTTGTTTGGATTTCATCAAATTAATGACGGTAACAATTGTGACCTCGGCATCAGCAAATCTCTGTCCACGTTCTGTCTGTTAAAATAAAGTTGTTTTGTGCGATGGTATGGTGCAATTTTGAAGTCAGAATGAAGACACCACTCAGGCAGCAAAAGTGCAAGCTGGTGTGTGTGTGTGTGTGTGTGTGATGTGTCCCAAGAGAAAAGTGCTACCTTTTAAACAGTAATTTAGTTTGTTCCAACCCATTTTTTACCTCTAATCCCTGTCTGTGTCATCAAAGCTGTTAAATGGCTTTACGACATCAACCCACCTGAAACAAGCTGAGACAGACAAACTGCTAACCAAAGGCAATGGCAGAGAGTGTGTGTGTGTGTGTGTGTGTCATATCATACCACCATAAGCTATTTTACTCCCATAAGTCTGAAGCAAACCAAAAAATGCACTTTTCTCTCTGAACATGTCTTGGCTTTTGCTGTTTTCATCTTTCTTACACAAGTGCCTACAAACCTTAATTCATCCTGGGTTTCTGTGTAAGATGAAGCAAGACAAAGAACCACAAATATTTTAAAGACATCCCAGAGTTGGTGAGCCGTGCCAAATGAAGTTGGGCGTCAGCCTGACAAAGCAGGCAGGGAGGCTGATAAGCAGAATTTATTAGGTGTCAGCAGGAAAAAAATCTGTTCTTAAATATCAACAAAGGTGTGGAAGGTTTGTTAAAAGCTGACGTTCATGATACACTTTCTAGCACGGGGAAATCCAGTCAGACCAGCAAAGTGTCACCTAGCTACAGGAATAAACACATCTCTGACAGTGAAGGACACAAGACTGGGGAATTAAGGAGCAGACTGAACTTGAGGTAATTTGCTTTACATTTCCAGCTCTGCTACTCCAAATAACTAACAGAAAAATGATTTATTAAAGTGTCCAAAACTGAGGCTTGCCAGAGAAGTTTTGACCTTTTATTGCTGACAAAAAGAGGTCAAAACCTCTGCTCATTACTTGAAAATATCACCCAACGGAAAATGACCTAAGTTGTTCAAATATATAAAACCTTATTAAAGGAAAAAATTAGTGACCTAAGTATTTTTGGTGGACAAAGTACATCTTAAAAAAAGGTTTGGTCAGAGTACAAAGAGTGGAACACATAAAATCATTTAATATTTTACTTGCACCTATAGATTGAATTGTATTAGGTTAAAGTTAGATGAAAAAGTTTTGGTTCAAGAGGAATGAGACCAGCAACATGAGAGTGTTCCCTTGTTCCTTCCCTTTAAAGGAAAGGAGGCTCTTTCTCATTCAGGCTGCAGCAGATCCATATCTCCCCCTGGTGGACAGACGCTGTGTTGCACATTTTTGCTATCACCAAATATTAAAGGAACAGTTCGTGCAAATTACAAAAAAGACATTTTCCCATTTACACCTAGAACAGTCTATACATCCAGATAATTTCCAGGTTTCCATTCTGACACAAAACTATCTGGATGGATAGACTGCACTTGCTAAGTTGGAAAATACCTTATTTTTTTGTATTTTGGGTGAACTGTTCCCTTCTAAAACAGTGATTCCCAGTTTTTCCACCTTCAGGGCCTGTTTGAATCACCTAATAAATCTGCTCCCTCCCCACCCAGTGTTGCTGAGGTTAATGTGTCAACACCTTCCACATCCTTTAAACCAGAGAAAGCAAGTACAACCCCAATTACAATAATATGACTGTAATTACATTAAGAGCCCCATCAGGAGTGTCCTGAACTCCAGCCAGAAAACCAAGCGGTGTAGGAAAAGGATCAAGCACAAGACAAAACTTGATTCTTTTTTACTTTTTATTGCTTAAACTGCCATCTGGAACAATCTATACCAAAAGGATAAACGTCTTTGCACATACAGGAGGTCAAACTGAATACAGGGTAGAATAGAAAAAGAATGGTCCTCTGATAGCCTGCAGCTCTTCGTGCTGCAGGCCTAACAAACTTGCTGAAGTTCGGGCTAGCAGGAGTGACTGGCTACTACTGTAAGCCCAGGTTAGGTAAGCTAAGGCAAACCGGGACGATTGCAGTGTGACTAATAAAAATGTCTGGACTAAAACTCATGATGAGGATGCTGCTCCTATTTACATGAAAACAACAAAAACGCTGACAAAAAAAAAATGAGTCAAACCCTAACCCCTAATGGAGTCACTTCCTGTAGATCAGGATAAAGAGGATGTGTTGTCATACACAAGAAAGCCAATGACACAAATCCAAATGTAACCAAATCAACAAGGAATTCCTGAGGGTCGGGATCAATTTTAACTGTAAAGAAAAATATATAACGGTGTCCATTAGCAAATGCACTCATCACTCTACTCTGCAATCGACGCCAAAATCAAAACTTTTTGGACATACAATCAGTCAATCCATCCACCCATCAGTCGATCAATCGTCCATTCTGTTCGTACAAAGATCTCAGAATGGATTGTAACAGAAAATGAAAAAATAAAACAGCTTTGAAATAGATAAACATTAGGTACTAGATTTTTATTTTTTTTTAAGAAAGAGTAACAAGCAGTGAAGCAGGAATGAAGTTAGGTCTATAATCCAGAAGTCAATATTGTGTAAGCTGATCAAGATTTAAAAAAAACAAAGAAAAAAGAAAAAAAGAAAAAAGACAGAATTACATTTTATGTCATCTAAATAGTCATCAAGCAGTTAAGCTGGGGGAGGTAACTAACCAAATATTTGACAAAGATCCTGCTTCTGCATGTAGCTGCTTTTTTTTTTTTTTAATAACTTTTTGATAAACGCTTCCATTCATACCAGATCACTGGATGCCTAAAACATTATGCCAGGTAAGCATAGAGAACAGATCACAAGCTACTCTGATGAAAGGACAGTCACCTTTTCAACAGGCATAAGCAATGACACTAGCTTTAAATAAATATCCTCTCTCTCTCTCTGCCTCGTCTTCAGGTTGGTTTTCCGTTCGATTCTGTTTCACTTGTGATGCTTCGATAACATAAATACTCAAAGAGGCCCTGAATCCACAAAACCATCAATTTTTTTTTCCACTTCAATAACTCGATTACCCGTTTGACCTACTTAAAAAAGAAAAAAAAAGAAAAAAAAGGTTTAACCCATGACGTTTTACACAATACAATTACATACTGTTTTGTCGGTTGACAAGAAGAAGCATTTATTTACTTTGTGGCACTGGACACCTAAAATAGAATTTATGGAAAAATAAGTGTTTACAAAAGACAGTTAAACATTTTTTTTAAGATCACCATCACTCCAAACCATAGCCAAAACATTAGTTCATCATTTAGTCAATGATGATAATAATAACTATGATAATTTTAACTATACTATAATAACATTTTGATTACAAACCATAGCAGAAGAGTGACGAAGTTATTTGGTGTATACTTAAAAAGTCTGAATACTGAAATACACTTAATACTCTTTTTTATTTTTATCTCAGAGGAGTCAAGGCAGTTCTTGTATGGTTTTTCTACCAATTAGAGGACGATGTGGTAACAACTACTTCCTGTTTTGAGCGCCAAATAGATTGGAGCAGAACACGCAACTGTATTTCCACGGCTATGCATCTTTGCGTCGTGACAATAATCAACATTTGGCACTAGCCTGGTAGCTGTACAATGAAATAAAAAGTTGTACAGGCTCTCTCAAACTAGGTAAAACAGATTCATCATACCGATCAAAGGTAACCAAAAATGACAAATGGAGTACAACCATTACTCATCATAGCTTAAACCTAGAAATGGTTGACAAAATTAGATGCAATCATACGCTTCCTGCCTTCTACAGTATCTAGGTTCTGCTCTACGTTATATATCTAATCTAGCTATCTGATGTCTCAACACGAAACTCTTAGACGGGGAAGAAGCGGTCCTCTGTTGACTTGAATCGACCTACAACATAAATCTGGAACAAATTCGCGGAGAGCGCCAACTTCACCATGTAAAGTGTGATTGTCCTATCTCATCAGTCAGAGACCCTAACGTCTCGTCAGATCTCCTGTCAATCCTGCTTTAAAGTCGAGTCTGAAACGAAAGCATAAATCAGCAAATACATTTATGACAGGGAACATGTAATGTAACTGTGCCTATAAGGTAGCGAACAGCAGCTGGTACAAGCGCTGGTGAATGGCTAAAAGTCACTTCTGTGTGACTGGTAGTAACAATAAAATGAATGTGTGTGTGTGTGTACAACAAAAAGGGGAGGAAAAGCGAACAGAAATAAAAAGAAAAGTGATGTAAAGCAAATTGCATTGGTGGACCCTGGGTCTAAAAGGAGGGGAG